>MU787272.1:9250-52541 GCA_026770625.1 Nicotiana glauca
CAATATCAGCACATTACCACCATGTGTGCGGCATGGTGTCCGATCACGACCCGATCGGCTAGGTCACCTCATTGGAGGCATTACTCAATTCTCATCAGTCAACACCTTCAAATCTTTATCCACACATATCATAACAATTCCTGGGGCACTCATGGCCACCATCATCACATCATTTTCCCTTTTCAATATTCACTTTACAAGTTGTGATCATAGACACACATTTCAAGGATAATTCAAGTTGCAAATCATAGGCAAGTAAGCACATAGCTAACATGAGTAATTCTTTGTGTCAATGTCAGCTTATAGCCCAAGTAATTCAACACATAACTGCACTTTTCATCATTCTCTAATTATCAAGATTGACACATTATTCACATTGAGGCACATCCTTCACGAATATGCATAGATATATCTAAATCAATTAATTTTGCAATAACAATCAATACACTAGCCAATTCAACTCTTACCACACGTTCGTAAGCACCAACGGAGCTCGATTTCTAACAGAAGGGGGTTTTAGCCATACATACCTCAATAAAGCTTTTCCTTACTCTTTTACACATTTCCGAAACTCTTAGCGCTTCGATCTATGGAGCAAGAATTTCAAATTAAATTGAGAATTAGAGACAAAACTGAAGTTCTAGCTTGGTTAGAACATATCATCAAACACTAAAGGTGCACTATGACCTTAGGCCCCCTTTTTGTGAGGAATTTCTATCATTTTTTACCCCCAATTGCCTCCTTTTTAATTTTACTACTTTCTAATACTCTATGGTGGCATGCATGCAAGAGATTCACTCTCATACCCATGAATTACTTCCCTAATGACCCCATATGGCTAAGTATACAAATATGAGCTGAGGTGATGGAGCCTTACCTCTTGGGATGAAGATTCAGGAGCCTTCACTTGATTTTCTTCAATGATTTAGCCCAATCTTATGAAATAAATTGATGGGAGACTTTCCCTCTCTAAGAACCCTCTTCCTCTCTCTAGGAATGCTCAGAAGAATGTTCAAAATGATCTAGAACACCGGTTATATCGATATGGAAGTCGGGTTAAAAATTAGAAAATTGGAGCCCCGAGTCAACTATGCGGTCGCATTTGCGATCGCAGAGTAAACATGTGGTCCGCATAATGGACCGCAGAATGCTCCCCAATAACTAAACATTCTGACTTGGTCTGCGGTAATAATGCGGTCTGCATTCATGTTCTTCGGTTGCAAAGTGCACCACAGAACTGACCCTCACACAAGTCAAAGGAAAATATGCGACGACTATGCGGTCCGCATTTCTATTATGCCACCGCATTTCGACCGCATTTCTGACTTCAATTATAACCAACATTCAGCCTCACTCTGCGGCAGATATGCGGTCCGTATTTCAATTATGCGACTGCATTTTGGACCGCATTTCTTGCATTTTTTTGGAAACTTATTCTTGACTTTTTAATGCATTATTCAATCCAAAAAGGTCTAACACACGATCCTAACTTGACACCACGGGATCCGGGTTTTTGAGTAGGGATTTCACGGGGCCTTACTGATTGATTCTGGAATCCCGAATCGGCAAACAATACAGTCACGGACGAAATCTGCCACAACTTTCTTAGTCACTGCCTTGTATGATGCTGCTTCAACCCATATGGTAAATTAATCAATCGCCACCAGGATAAATCTGTGCCTGTTTGATGTGGCAGGCTCGATAGGTCCGATAACATCCATTCCCCAGGCGGCAAATGGCCACGGTGAGCTAGTTGCAGTAAGCTCATTTGGTGGCACCTTTATCATGTCTGCATGTATCTGACAGCGATGGCATTTGCAAACATATTGGATATAGTCTGTTTCCATAGTCATCCAAAAATACCATGCTCGGAGTATCTTCTTTGCTAAGACAAAACCATTCATGTGTAGCCCGCAGGTCTCTACGTGCACTTCGTCCAATAATCTGGATGCCTCTTTCGCTTCGACACACCTTAGTAAACCCAAGTCGGGAGTCCTCCTGTACAGGATTCCCCGCACTGTGAAAGAAGTTGTTGGATAATCTCCGGAGTGTGTGTTTCTGAGTGGCGTTCGCAAGTTCTAGATATTCTCCTGTTGTCAAGTACTCTTTGATGTCGTGGAACCATGGTTTTTCGTCCGCTTCTTCCTCAACGTGAGCACAATAAGCTGACTGATCATAAATCTTTACTGGTATGGGATCAATGAAATTCATGTCTGGATGTTGGATCATGGATGATAACGTAGCTAATGCATCAACGAACTCGTTCTGGACCCTGGGGACATGCTGAAATTCTATCTTTGTGAATCTTTTCCTCAACTCCTAGACGTGATGCAAATATAGAAGTATCTTAGAGTTTTTGGTGGCCCATTCTTCTTGAACTTGATGTATGAGCAGGTCTGAGTCCTCGATCACTAGTAACTCTTGAATGTTCATGTTAATGGCCATCTTGAGTCCCAGGATGCAAGCTTCGTATTCGGCCATATTATTTGTGCAATGGAACCTAAGCTTGGTGGATACCGCGTAATGCTGGACGGTTTCTGATACTAGGACTGCTCCTATGCCAACTCCTTTGAAATTTGCGGCTCTATCGAAAAACAACCTCCAACCATCGTAGGATTCTGCAATATCTTCTCCTACAAAGGACACTTCTTCATCAGGAAAATATGTTTTCAGGAGTTTGTATTCTCCTCCAACAGGGTTCTCGGTAAGGTGATCAGCTATGGCTTGGCCCTTGATTGCTTTCTGAGTCACGTAAACAATGTCTAATTCACTCAACAAGATTTTCCACTTGGCGAGCTTGCCAGTGGGCATGGGCTTCTGAAAAATATACTTCTGCGGGTCCATCCTAGATATGAGATAAGTGGTATAGGCATAGAAATAATGCCTCAATTTCTAAGCTACCCAAGTCAAGAGCACAACAAGTGCGCTCTAATAAGGAGTACCGAGCCTCGTACGGGGTAAACTTCTTACTGAGGTAGTAGATGGCCTGCTCCTTTCTTCCCGTCTCATCATGTTATTCCAGAACACAACCGAATGCTCCATCCAAAACTGCAAGATAAAGCAATAAAGGTCTTCCCGGCTCGGGCGGAACCAAGACTGGTGGAGTTGACAAGTACTCCTTGATTCTGTCAGAGGCTTTTTGACAATCGTCGGTCCATCTAGTAGCGGCGTCCTTCTTTAGCATTTTAAAGATGGGTTCACAAATGACTGTGGACTAGGCTATGAACCAGTTGATATAGTTGAGTCTCCCCAGGAAACTCATCACGTCCTTCTTGTTCTTTGGCGGTGACAATTCTTGGACGGCTTTGACCTTTGATGGGTCCAATTCTATTCCTTGACGACTCACGATGAAACCCAGTAGTTTTCCGGCAGGAACCCCGAATGCACACTTGGCGGGATTCAGTTTTAGGTTATACCTTCTCAATCTATTGAAGAACTTTCTCAGATCTTCCATACGATCAGTGGCTTTCTTGGATTTGACGATGACATCGTCCACATATACCTCGATCTCCTTGTGTATCATATCATGAAAGATAGTATTCATGGCTCTCATATAGGTGGCGCCAGCATTCTTCAACCCAAATGGCATCATTTTGTAGCAATACATTCCTCACGGCATGATGAAAGCCGTTTTCTCTGCATCCTCCTCATCCATCCATATCTGATGGTACCCAGCGTAACAATCAACAAAAAACTGCAACTCATGCTTGGCGTAGTTGTCGATAAGAATGTGTATGTTTGGCAAGGGGAAGTCATCCTTGGGACTGGCACGGTTGAGATCCCGGTAGTCGACACAGATTATAACCTTCCCGTCCTTCTTTGGTACTGGCACGATGTTGGCTAACCATGTTGGATACTCGACCACTTTGAGAACCTTAGCCTTGACTTGCTTAGTAACCTCTTCTTTGATTTTCAAACTCATGTCGGGTTTGAATTTCCTGAGCTTCTATTTTACTGGTGGACAAGCTGGATCTGTTGGAAACTTATGAGCTATAATGGCCGTGCTGAGGCCAGTCATATCATCATACGACCAGGCAAATATGTCCTCATATTCTTTCAAAAATTCCGTATATTCCTCCTTTTCTGATGGCGACAAGTGAACACTGATGCGAGTTTCTTTGACATTCTCTGCATCTCCCAAATTAATGACCTTAGTTTCTTCCAGGTTGGACTTAGGTCTGTTCTCAAAATTCTCAACCTCTCTAATGACCTCTTCAGGTATTTCATCTTCTTCTGAATCTACGTCCTTTTATTGCGTTGTTTCGTTGCAAGTCACAGTCGTTGGTTCATCATCAAGATAAGTAATAGTAATGCTGTGTAAAAATAGATTAAATGATAGAGAAGATCATAAGAGCGAGATATATGACAAACTGCAATGCTTTGATTAAATTCAAAATTGTTTGAAACATCGAAGCTTTTTTTCGAAATTAAAGACAATGCGAAAGGAAAATCAACTAATAAAGTAAACTAAAAATGCGATGCATGCTGATTTTGTTTAGCCTTGCTACCCCGAAGCCCTCCGGGCTCTGACGGTCCTAATTGACCAATTGCTGAGGCGGTCTCCTCTATCCACAGCTTGTATGGAAGGGCCTTCCTCCCCCTCCTCCTAAAAAAGAACACAATAGTCCATATCATCATCCTCCAGGAACAAATTCTTCATAGCCGCCAATGCTTCATCTTCTTCTGACCCATATATAGTTTCTACTGGCTGGAAGGTCTGCTCCAGGCTAGGTATCGGAAATTCCAATGGATAGTAGGGGCCGCGCCATAGTGGTGACCAGTTCTGGAATTCTTCCCAAGTATAGCCGTATCCTAACCCAAAGGTAGTGCCATGCTTCTTCAGAGCGATGGGCTTAGTGATCCCCTGGAGATTCTTGCCGAGTCCCTTTCCAGGCTCATACCCACACCAATTCAGGATGCTTTCAATCTTGTTGTCCCACCACTTGTCCTTGTCTACAGCGTTGACCCTTTCGATGCGGTAGTATGTCTCTCCGCCTATTTTCCTTCTGCCCCCGATCATCGGGATGGTCTGGTGACTATATATAGGGTTACTACCATCACCATGAATGATCACCTCATGGTGGTTCCATTCAAGCTTTACCGCCTGATGCAGGGTCGATGCTACGGCCCCAGCAGCGTGGATCCATGGGCTTGCTAGCAGCAAGTTGTAGGATGTCGGGACGTTTATCACTTGGAAGTCGACGTCGAACCATGTTGGTCCCATTTACAAACAAAGGCTGATTTCTCCAATAGTAGATCTCTGGGACCCATCGAAGGCTTTGACATTGATAGCCCCATTATGATCTCGTGTAGGCCTTTCCCCAAAGTTCTGAGAGTTACAAGCGGACAGATGTTGAGGCTTGATCCCCCATTGATCAGAACCATGGTGATGAAATAATCTTCGCACTGCACGATGATATGCAGTGCCTTGTTGTGGCCCAAGCCTTCTGGTGGCAATTCGTCTTTATGGAAGGTTATTTTGTGGCTCTCCAACACTTGCCCCACCATGTTCGCCATCTCGCCCCCGGTTATATTGCTGGGCACGTAGGCTTTGCTCAGTATCTTCATTAAGGCATTCTTGTGAGCGTCTGAACTTTGCAGAAGAGCCAGGATAGATATCTGTGTCGGTGTTTTGTTCAACTATTCAGTAACCGAGTACTCCTTAGCCTGTATTTTCCTCCGAAGATCATCGGGTCATATCTCAATGGGACGTCCGGGGGCTTGCTTATCGGATTCGGCTAGGTGCTCTGGGGTGTAGACCCTCCTTGTTCTAGTCATTCTTTGTGCGGCAATTGTTTCTCCTGTCTTTGTCTTTCCTTTCCTCCTAGCTTCCGCAGTGTAATCCCACGGTATGGCATTTGAGTGGAATGCTATTATGTCAGTCATTGCCACCGGAATAGGCACCCTTGGTGGTAACACAACAACTTCAAAGGGTGTAGGTGCCTCTGGAACTCCAAATTCAACTTCAATCGGCCCTGACGCCTTTGCAGAAGGAGATGCTTCAAATTCAAGAGGTATAGACATATTTACCTCATCGTCCATGGAGGGCTGATTCTGCATAACAATTGGGTTAAGGGTAATTGCCAGCTTCTTTGGTTCATCCCCTTCAGCAATCAAACCTATTGACCCTTTGGGGTCCCAATCATCCTCGATCTCGATCATATAAATGTGTTCACCTTTGTGGTCAGGCAGGGGGTTGTTATGAACATTAGGAGCGGGCTCCTTTGCTACAATGACCTTATTATCAATCAGGGTCTGAATCTTATCTTTCAACGAACGGCACTCGTCAAGGGTGTGTCCTTTCATGCCGGAGTGATACGCACAAGTGTTGTTGGGGTTGATCTACTGGGAGGGATTTTCTCGAGCTTTGGCTGGAATAGGAGTGATGTAACCAGTAGCTTTGAGTCCCTCATATAGCTGGTCAATTGGTTCTGCAATGGCTGTGTATTGTCTGGGAGGTTTACGGTCAAAATTTGGTCTGCGTCTTGGAATATTTTGACGGGTGGGTGGTGATTGGTAGTGAGAGGGTTGAGCATTATAAGCTTGGTAAACAGGTGCTGGTTGAAAGTATCTGGGTGAAGTGGGTTGATATGTGAGACGTGGAGAGGACTGGTATACGAGAGGTGGATAGGAGGGTGCGAGTGCTTTGTAATTTGGGATAGGCTGATATGTAAGTGGAGGTGATGGGTAAGTGTGGTATTTTGGTGGTGATTTGGTTCCCTGTGCGATCAATATGGCACTTACATCTTTCTTCTCGGATGCGCCACCAGTTTGTAAAGCTTTATTGGTGGCTTGCAATGCTTCAAGATTTGTTACCATACCATTCTTGATGCCCTCTTCGATTCTTTCTCCGAGTTTGATGATATCAAAGAACTTTTGACCCTCGATCAACATCAACCTTTCGTAATATTGGGGATCCTGAGCCCGGACGAAGAACCTATTTATTTGCTCTTCTTCTAGTGCTGGCCTGACCTTTGCAGCTTCTGACCTCCAACGTGTAGCATACTCACGGAATGTTTCGGTGGGTTTCTTCTTCAAATTCTGTATGTAGAATACATCTGCTGTGTTCTCTGTATTAAACCAGAATCTATCCATGAAGTCCGATGCCATACCTACCCAACTCGTCCATTTTTGAGGGTCTTGACTGATGTACCAGGATAGTGCATCTCCCTTTAAGCTCCTCATGAAGAGCTTCATACGGATGTTCTCATCTCTTCCGACCCCAAATAACTTGTCGCAATAGGTCCTCAGGTGGACTATGGGATCTCCGGTTCCATCGAACATTTCGAACTTGGGAGGTTTGTACCCCTCCGGAAGTTCCACATCTGGCTGAATGGATAAGTCTTCATAGTTTAGCCCTTCAATGCCTTTGATACCTTCGACACCCTGGACCCAGCTGGTTAACTTCTTGAGCTCAGCTGCTAAGTTCCTGATGAGGGATCTTCGTCATCAAAATCAGGTGCATTTGAGATGGGTTAGGCGTAGTGGGGTACAGTTTCCACAAAGATAAGAGTGTTATGGAGATGGTCATTTGTGGTGTTCAGTGGCTCGGGTATGAGTAATGGAGTGTTGTTGCATGTGTTGCAGGTTTGGACGTAAGTAGGTTGTATTTGTGGTTGTGGGGTGTTTTGTGGAGGTGCGGGATTTTGGGTGTTGACATCAGGAGCAGCAAGAGAGAATGATAGGCTTGACAAGTTCCGAACTTGGTCCAACTCTTCCTGGAAGTTCAGCAATTTTTGTTCAAGATGAGCAGCAGTTCCCTTAGTAATTGGGGTACCCTGAAAAGTTTCCTCCCTTTCAATCTCCTTTCTAGCACTTGTGTTTTCCATTTTTCCTTTGTTCTTGTTCCGGAAAGGACTCGGAGGAGGAGGAGGTGGAGGGCCCTTGGATCTTGTGGAATATGCTGATGGTTCCAGAATGCACGAACTAACCTTTGGGGAGGGGAACAAAAATAAAAGAAAAACAAAAAAAGGTAACAAGTTAGTGTGGGTTCTGAGGAAAAATGTTGCAGTATTTAAACACATTGTGCGAGAATATAAATCGTGTCCTAATTTTGGTGCCTTGTTGTGCCCGAGGTAGGCCTAGCGACAAATAATTTTGGAGAGCTTATAATGCTAAATGCCTCATTTTATTGATAAAAATAAGACGAACAGAAAGTAAATGTCACTAGTGGCCATTGGCCTTATTACATCATTAAAGCAAAATAAAGGACTCCTAACTACTTGGTCCCAGAAGGACCTTCCCCAGATTTGGCAGTCTTGTCTCCCTCGAACAGCTCCACCAGCTCGCGTAGTCCCAGCAGTAAGTAGGCTCGGGCCAAATGTCCGCCTGCATTTCCTTCAATGTTTTGGCAGTCTTCAATCCTCTTGATAAACTTTCCTTCCAGCTCTACTAGACCCCGCTCCAAATACCCTAACCGGTTGTTGGCGCTAACAGCCATTTCTTTCTACTCCTCAATCAATTTCTGATGGGCTTCTTGTATTTCCTGATGCTCACTTTCATATTCTCAGATTCTCTTGCGCAGTTAATTATACTTAGCCTGTGTTTCGGCATGCCCGTCAATAATTCTGTGACATCGAACGGATCTTGGCTGACCCATGCCATTGTCTTCTAACCAACCCAAATAATGAGGCACATAACCGGCGTGGTACCTGTCTGGCTCGATGGATTCGTTCTCCAAAACGATCTTGCAATGCCACAAATACTGAGCTTCGCACCAGTAAGGGCTATCGTCATCCTGGAAATCAGCCCTGAGGTGACTTGTCTTATCGACCTTCGGTATTATTTGTTTTCTCCTAGCTTGTCTCATGACTCGGAGAGGAACGTAAGGATAAGTTCCCCTCAAGCTAATCAGCATGAGAAATGGTGTATCTCGGGATCGAACGATGAACTCATGCGTGGGGAACCACTCAAACATCTACTGTACCTGGTCTTCTTTTAGATTTTCAAATAATTCCACCCATCCTCTGGCGTCCTCTGGCTGTGCGAACAATCTAGGCATATAATTCATACGCCTTGGCTAGTGGAAGGCGATATGATCATCCCAATCTCTGCGTAGAATCTCTTGTTGGTACTCTTCTTTCTGGAGGTGTTCCATGAGCCACAGCTGAAGCAATAAATTGCAACCCTCAAAATGACTACCTTGTTGTTGACACTTGTTCAAGGCGCGGTATATCTCGGCGATGATCATGGGCACTATGCTTAAAGTCTGCCCACTAATCCCTTCCATCAGAGTTTTGGTTACCATGGTTAGTTTGGTGTGGATCCTAGCCTTCTTCATAGGGAACATGATCATCCCCAAAAAGTAAAACATGAAGACAAAAACCCTTCTATGGACATGCCTAATGAGGTGATAGCAAATCCATCTGAATAGGTGTGGTATGACTTGCTATAGCCGTACCTCTCATATAGATAGTAAAATGGGATGTAGGAGTCTTTCAAACAGGTTAAGTCTGGGTTTTTTTTTCAATCCCATCATCTTAAGAAAACCCCTTCCTTTGCGATTTTCTGTAATGAGCAAACCCGGAGTCTCCCAAGGAATCCCAGCTAGACCCCCTATTTTTTCAAGTAAAGGAGTCATTTCTAGGTCACCAAAGCAGAACACAGATTTGTTGCTATCCCAGAACAACGTTGCAGCCTCTACGATTATGTTGTTGGGCTGAATCTCTAAGAGAGAAGGCAGATTCCCTAGGTACTTACGGGCGAGTGTTTGATCACTTGAGTGGAGGTCATTCCACCAATTCAGCAGCCTTGGATAAATGTTGGTTACCATGCCAAATCTAGGGATCTCGTGCCTTATTTTCTGCAAAACAAAGTGTTAGGCCCTTACCCCCTCCAAACTCGTCTATTTAAATCAATAATTAGCATAGCAAAGCACTTAAGTTCTCCAAACAAATGCACAGAACGTGAAGGCGTCCGTTTGGGTTTCAAGGAAACCCGGTGGACTTTGGACAAGGCTATCTTAATGAGTCATTATGTGGACAACATAACTGACTCGGCTAGTTTTGACTATGATGCATGTACAGTTTAACAGAGTAAGGTTTCTATTTTGAAGTGCTAGACTGGTACCCTTGAGCTGACAACTCAAGAGGGAAAGGCACGGAGCCATCGACTACACCGTTGATCGACTGGTTTTACCGCAAATACGTCTTTGCCAAATTTAAGGGGGTAATAGTATTGGAAGTGTGCAACCACTCATTATAAGCGTTGCTATAGTATTTGTTTGGCACGAGTGGAATATGATGTTGAAGATGCAATTTACAAGGATGAAACAAATTGACATGTATTTTCACGTTCATTCAATAAAGTTTACAATGATTGCTCAGAAATTACAACAGTATTGATGGAAAAACAATAAATGAAGGTAATTAAAGAAAAAGAAACAAAAGAAATAGGTTAGTTTCAAAATAAAGACATTAAACAAAAGCAATAAAAGAAAGCAATAAAGTCACATATAGCATGCAATGGTAAAAGCCTAAAGAAATCCCCAGCAGAGTCGCCATGCTATCGACGCCCCCTTTTATTCTTTCCTAAAGTGGAATCGGGTACACGACATTTGGGAAGACAACTATATTCCCGTTTGGGAGTTGGATTTTTGGATTTTGGAGAGTCGCCACCTAATGATTATAGTGCATTAGGTTTCTTTAAGAAGAATTAAAGATGAAAACCAGAGTTGGGTAAGGGCTTGAAATTATCCCGAGGGAAAGGTGTTAGGCACCCCTCAAGATCCACTAGTGTGGTTCCCGGCCATGCTACAATTGTGACTTTAAACGCAAGCAAACAAGTAAACAAGCAAGCATTGCAAATACGGGAAAACTGCTACAAATAAAAGTGTAAAAGAAATTTTAAAGATGCTGAAATTTAGAAGATAACAGTTTTGCAATTTAAGAAGAGATACGCAATGAGGGGAGATAACTTAGGGAAATAAACAGAAACGGAAGTTTGAAAAATGTTTTGGGCAACTTTTGAAAAATCTGAAAATAACAAACTAATAAAGAGGGAGGGGGTCCTAGGTTTATACATTACATGGATAATTCGCACAACACCGGTACCTGATTGTACGCATAGTGTTATCGTGTAATCATCATCTCCATGTCTAACCTCCCACCCCGTTAAGGTATTAAAGTGCGGAACGGTATCGTTTACTTACCGCATGCTACTACCGGTCCCAATCCTATCAGTCCCGGGGGTATTAGGACTTCTAATCCTAAAAGGGAGAGAAAGGGATGGAGGCCTTTATGGAGTTTAAAGGATAAAATTCTACTCGACATTCAAAACAAGTAGCAAGTAAGAGGGGAGAACAAACAATCATACAAGGCTTAAATTAACCCCATAAATCAAACAATCAATTAATTTAGCATGCATTAAAAAATACTAGTTTGGTCTTAGATTAAATTTAAGCAGCGAACGGACTGGTTCAACACATGTGTTTAGGCAGAAAGTCCGCATTAGGCAACTCGGATACAGTTGTCAGATTTCAACGCGAGTTATTTAGAAAAGTACTGATTTCAGAAGATAGACTAATGCAGAAGAGTTTTTGAAAGAAAGAACAGACTGCAGACTTAGTTTAGAAATAAGTTTCAAAGAGAATTAGCGGACTGTCCGGTTATAAAACACAGAAATAATTGTAAAGAAATTCAGAGAAAAGACATAACTATCTAAGGAAAAGAGTAAGCTGCAGAACTGTTTCAAAGGACGAGTTCAGGAAGACTAGAATTTAGTTGGAAAATGCTTAGGCAGAATATTAGAAAAGAAACCGGTTCAGAAAAGATGCAGAATTGAAGAACTCAACTTTTAGGACAAATGTACACTGATTCGAGAGAGTTTTATCAGAATAATTAAAGTGACTTGCAGCATAATTAAACGTTAAACCCTATAGGCATGATTTCTATGTGATTGAATTAGAGATGTTAAACAGACCTATAGGAAGGATTTCTAGAAAAGAAAAAAGAGTCCGAAAGCATGATATCTACCCTTATTAATGCAAGAAAGTAAAACCCCTCCCACACCCTTTTAATATATTCCTCGAGTTTTTTTATACAAATTATTACAGACTAGAAAATAGCTATAAAAATACATCAAAAGCCAACAGCTAGATCCGAGCAGCCTAATTCAATCCTAATTTCCAATAACATGTATTTAACCAACTCCGGGATCTAGATTTCCAAAGCTTTCTCATTATCCGGGGTGTTTCAATGTTTTAAAGAATCTCAGGGATCCCTGGCATTGCTTACACCCAAGATACCATTAGAATTAGGAACAGTGCAGTGTGGAAAAGCCTGCTCTCAGGCATCCAAGTTCAGAGGGAGCTCAGGGGTCACAAAGCATGGCTTGCAAGAGAGGGGCAGAACTTATAGCTAGGAATAAGTGCAAAGTGAAAGGGAATTAGGGGGCCATGATAGGTGGTGGTTATACCTAGCCATAAAGTAGGCTGGCACGCCCTTGACCACTTTTTTAGGTTAAAGAAGTTAGGAGCAGACCCTTGAAGGTCAGACCTAAGTCTGGATAGTGATTAGGACACTATCAGACTCAAGTCCAAGGCTCAAACACATAATGGGGAAAGGGGAGTGGGAATTGATTGAGTTAGGGGGTACAAAGAACCCATTTCAGAGTCATAGAAAACAATGTTATAGTGCTGCTATGCCTTGAACCATACTCACATACAAAGGGGAAGGTAAAGGGTATTCACATAAGAAAAGTAGTAGCAAAGTTGCAGAAACATAGTGAAGGAAAGCCAAACAGAATTAGAATGTAAACACATAGTGGAGCAGCATTATTTAAACTAAGAGAAACATACCAGTTGCAAAGTAAGAATAAGCAGAACAACAAAGCAATCAAATAGCAGGAACAAACTCAAATTCTCAGCAGAACACTTGAAAGTTCAGAGAGAACTCAAAGGTACTTCGGAAGGTAAAGAATAGAAGTAGAGAGAAAAAAGAGAGTAGAAAGAAGAGCCATGTGTATAAGAGTGCAATTCGAGAGTCTGTTCAATTGTGTCTCAAGTGCAGAAAAGTAGTCTCCTTTTATAGTGCAGAAAACAACTAGGAAGAGGTAAGAAATAACTTCGAAAATCATTCTCAATGATTTCCCTTCAGTCAAGGGATTTGATTTCAAACGGGTATAAGTTAATTAAGGAAAGAAAATAACTAAAAACCGTTTTCTAGAGAAACATAATAGGGGTAAATACACAGAGACATTATTTAAGGAAAAAGCATATTAGTACACGGTTTGGTAAAAAATAAGGAAAGGCAATCAATCAACAGTCAGTAAAATTAGGAGTTGAGGTTTGGTATGCATGAATCCAACCAGGAAAGGTGGAAAGGGGTTTAATTTAGAGAAAATCAGTAACACTCAATCAAACCTTTATAAAAAGGAATTCGAAATCAATCAGAAGTTGGCAAAAGGCCTTTTGAAAGAAAGGTTTATCATATATAAAGCATACAGACATGTAAAACAAGAGAGAGACTAGTGTAGAAAAAATTCAGAGTCATATCAAAGAGGTCAAGTTCATTTTGTAGACTCGGAATGAGTCTGAGAGAGTCAAGGGTCCTGAATAGAACCCTAACCCAAACACAAAGTCAAGCCTGCCCAAAAACTCCCAAATACTAGGGTTTCCGACTCGAATCAGATGTATAGACGAGAAGACAACAACTAGAACAGGCTCAATAGTTTTTTTCAGAGACTTATGAGAAAACAAACAAATAGCATAGCAGGTTCAAGGCAAATGGAATGTAGAAACCAATTTGAAGCATAAGGAACACGTTTAAGCAAAGCATGCCACTCAAACAAGTTCAGAAGAGAAGAGGCGATATAAGCTTAGGAAAACAGTAGATGAAACATGCTTAGAACTCAAAATGAAAGTCCAGTAAAGGCAAACAAGGGATTAAAAACTCAGTATAAATACAGTAAAGGGACTCATAAGATAGACATGTAAAAGAATGCTATAGAAACTAGTAGAAGAAAGAATAGAGCACAAATAGAAGAATATGCATAATACGGCAAATACAAGAACACAGGAGCAAACATGCGAGAGAAGAACATAATAACATGGCATAGACAGATTCACACAAAGAAAAGAAGAAAAAGAAAAGTCAGAAAACGTCTTAAGATTTCTTCAGAAACCCTAAATTGGAAACAAATAAATTTTGAAAGGAAAATTGGGGAAAACATTTTAAAACTCCATTAGAGCACATATATAGCATAGATCTAAGAAGACAACCAGAGAAAGAACCTCGAATATCTTAGGTTCTTGGAGAAAATCCTAGATATGAGAAAGGCTTGGAAATAGGTCCGATCTCGAGTCGGAGAGGTCAAGAATCAGGCTTTTAGAGCTTGAATACGCCGGAGCATGGTCGGAGAGGCCATAGAATTACAGATCTGAGAACATCTAAAAAGTGAACCACCAAAGTCAACCTTCCAAACCTCGAACACCCAAGGTCTAACGGCGAGGGTGAGTGGGTATAAGCCATCCATGGCCAAGGCTGCCATGGATTCCGGTGGAGATGAGACAAAAATAGGCGGAATAAAGCTAGGGTTTCGGAGAGGGCTAGAGAGGATTTGGGAGATGAGGGTGGCTGTCTTTGGTAAATGATTAATGTTTTGGGGGTACGGGTGAATTAAAAAAGGAAAGAATGGATTATGGCCGTTGATCAAAATGATTAACGACCAGGATTTAAAAGAGGCCCGGACGGGTTTAGGAATTGGGTAAGGGGTCGGGTTAAAAATGAAAATTGGGTCGTTTAATTGGGGGTAGAATTGGGGCTGTAATGTGGATAAAATATAAATATGAATGGGCTATACGTTAAATAGCCAACTTCCCCCTTTTTATTTAATTAAAATGGTTAAAATAATTTTTAAAACAAATTAAAAGCACTAAATTGATTAATAATACATAAATATTAATTAAAAAATATTGAGAGTATTTTGTAATTGTAAAATGCTGTTAAATCGAAAAATAGGCTGTAATTGCAATTATAACAATTTAGCCTTTAAAATACCCAGTAAATTTTGTAAAAATGTGCAAAAATCACACTAATTATACCTTGGTGTAAATATGGGAATAAAATAAATTATTCACCAATAGTGATAGTCTGGAAATAATTATTGAATTTTGTACTATTAAAATAGACAACAAATTGATTTTAAGAACTTTAAAAATAAGGAAAAAAAATACCAAAACTCTTGGGAATGCTTATATATGCATGAATATACTATTTTGAGAACATTTGGGTGTATAAATACATAGGGAAAAATTGGGTATCAACAATGCCCTTTCTGCGCATGTTTTTCATGTGCAGATCCAGGTACTGCGATTTAGTCCTATCACCCTGAGGCGAGGCGCATGCTCTAGTGACTTCGAGGTATATCAACCGCGTCCGCAGACTAAGGAGTCCCTTTCTATTCTTCCTTTTAAGTATTAACCCTTCTGTATTTCTATTATTTGTTAGACATTCTGGAGTTAGACACTATTAGATATCCAAAGACTTGTGGTTTCGTGAGATGTTGGTTTTTGGGAAAGTGTATTAGTTTTCTGAGAAGTTGTATTGTGTATGCCGAGTGGCATTTCTAATACTATTTCATTCGGTTATTTTTTCTTTTAATTATTTTTTTCGCAAGTTTTGTTTATTTTCCGCACTGTTAGGCTTACCTAGTCGTAGAGACTAGATACCATCACGATAGTTCACGGAGGGCGAACAGGGGTCGTGACAAGTTGGTATTAGCGCTCTAGGTTCATAGGAGTCATGAATCACAAGCCAGTTTATTAGAGTCTTGTTGATCGGTACAGAGACATCTGTACTTATGTACGAGAGACTATGTAACTATTAGGAAAAATTTCCACATCATTTGATTTCCTTGTCGTGTGTTTGACATCACAATTCTAAACTTTTGTCTTCTATTCTCTCATAGATGGTGAGAACATACGCTACCCGAGATGATCAGGCACTCGCGCCCCTTACTGCAGCCGTTAGAGGCCGGGGCCGGGGTAGAGGCCGAGGACGCACACGTGGTGTAGCTAGAGCACCTGCGCGAGCTACCATCGAGGTACCACCAGCAATTCTAGCCGGATTTCAGGCACTTGATACGCCTACTGCTACTACTACTCCAGCACTTCATAAGACTCTGGCACAGTTCATGAGGATGTACACCACTTTGGCTCAGGCATGGTTGTTTCCCCTTGCTGCAGCTACGTCTCAGGCTGGGGGAGGAGCATAGACTCCCACCTCCCACACTCTTGAGCAACGAATGCATGTTGAGCAGGTTCCTGAGATTATTCTTGTACAGCCTGCAGTTCGAGATCAGCCCGAGGATAGGGCAGCGACTTTCAAGTATGAGCAGCTGAGGCTTGAGAGGTTTAAGAAGTAGAAGCCTCATGTATTCAGCGGTCTAGCATTCGATGATGCTCTAGGATTTCTATATGAGTGCTACCGCATTCTCTGTACCATGGGTATAGCAGGATTAAGCGGGGTTTCCTTCACTACTTTCCAATTTCGAGGAGCCGCCTATAAGTAGTGGTGCACCTACGAGTTAGACAGTCCAGATGAGGCTGCTTCACTTACTTGGGCTCAGTTTTCATATCTGTTCCTGAGAGAGTATGTTCCACAGAGCCTCAGGGATGCGTGGTGCGTAGAGTTTGAGCATTTGCGCCAGGGTGCTATGACTGTCTTAGAGTATGCTATCAATTAGACTAGTTTGGCTAGGCATGCACCAACCTTGATTTCTACTATTCGCAAGAGGGTTCGCCGGTTTATTGGGGGCCTTATTCCTAACATCAGGTCCAGCATGGCTCATGAGTTAGAGATTAATATTTCTTATTAGCAGGTGGTGAGAATTGTTAGGAGGATTGAGGGTATACATTCTAGAGAGAGATAGGAGAGAGAGAGAAGAGAGAGGCCAAGAGGTCTCGAGAGTTGGGCCATTACTCTGGTACCCGTGCCCCAGCTACAAGTCGTCATGGTAGGGGTTATATGAGTCACCCTGTTCATTCAGCTCTTCCAGCAGCCAGTAGTATTCCAGCTCCTCGTAGGCCTCGGGAGCCTTATTACGTACCTTCGGTATCTAGTGCGCCTCCTGCGCGGGGTGCTTTCAGAGGTCAGTACAGCAGACCTGGCCTGAGCCAGTCATAGTTACCACATCCTCCTAGAGCTTGTTTTGAGTATGGTGACACATGCCATATGGTGAGGGATTGCCCCAGACTTGGGAGGGGTGCACCTCCACAGACTTCTCAGTCACAACTTGCCCCACAGAGTTCTCAGGCTATGATTACAGATCCAATTGCTAGCCCACATGCTCAGCCAGTGATAGGTGGAGGTCAGGAAGGTAGGGATCACCCTAAAGAGGGAGGACATGTCAGATACTATGCCATTCCTGTCCATACCGAGGCTATTGCCTTCGATTCTGTCATCACAAGTATTATACTGGTTTGTCACAGAGATGCATCGCTTCTATTTGATCCAGGCTCCACTTACTCTTATGTGTCCTCTTATTGTGCTCCGCATTTGGGTTTACATCGGGATTCTTTGAGTTCCCTTGTTGATGTTTCTACTCCCGTGGGAGATTTTCTTGTTGTGGACCGCATTTATCGGTCGTATTTGGTTGCTCTTAGTGGTTTTGAGACCATAGCCGATTTATTGTTGCTCAACCTGGTAGATTTTGATATTATCTTGGGCATGGACTGGTTGACGCCCCATTATGCTATTCTTGATTGTCATGCCAAAACCGTGATGCTGGCTATGGTAGGTGTGCTGCGAGTTGAGTGGAGGGGTACTTTAGATCACACTCCCAGTAGAGTTATTTCTTTCCTTAAGGCTTATCATATGGTTGAGAAGGGGTGTGACACCTATTTAGCTTATGCGAGAGATGTCAGTGTTGATACCTCTTCAGTTGATTCAGTCCTAGTGGTACGACATTTTGCCAATGTGTTTCCAGTTGATCTTCCGAGCATGCCCCCTGATATAGATATTAATTTTGGCATTGATCTGTTGTCGGGCACTCAACCCATTTCTATTCCTCCGTATCGTATGGCTCCTCCTTAGTTGAAGGAGTTGAAGGATTAGTTACAAGAATTGCTTGATAAGGGTTTTATTCAGCCTAGTGTATCATCCTGGGGCGCTCATGTCTTGTTTGTGAAGAAAACTGATGGTTCTATGCGTATGTGTATTGATTATCGCCAGTTGAACAAGGTTAAAGTGAAAAACTGTTATCCTTTGCCTCATATTGATGATCTGTTTGACTAGTTTCAGGGCGCACGAGTGTTTTCTAAGATTGACTTGCTCAGGTTACCATCAGTTGAAGATTCGGGATCCAGATATCCCAAAGACTTCTTTCAGGACTTGATATGGTCATTACAAGTTCCTTGTCATGTCATTTGGACTGACCAATACCCCAACAGCTTTTATGAACTTGATGCACAGTGTGTTTTGGCAATATCTTGACTCGTTTGTCATTGTCTTTATTGATGATATTCTGGTGTATTCCCAAAGTTGGGAAGATCATGAGCAACACCTGAGGACTGTGCTTCAGAATTTGAGAGAGAAGAAGTTATATGCTATGTTCTCGAAATGTGAGTTTTAGTTGGAATCCGTGGCATTCTTAGACCACGTGGTATCGAGTGAGGGTATTCATGTGGATTCGAAGAAAATAGAGGCTATGCAGAGTTGGCCCAGACGATTCTCAGCTATAGAGATCCGTAGTTTCCTTGGCTTGGCAGGTTACTACTACCGTTTTGTTGAAGGGTTTTCATCGATTGTAGCCCTTATGACCAAACTGACCTAGAAGGGTGCTCCGTTCCAGTGGACAGGAGGATGTGAGGCGAGCTTTCAAAAGCTCAAGACATCTTTGACTACAACCCCAATTTTGATATTGCCTACAGGTTTGGGGTCTTATACGATCTATTGTTATGCCTCAAGGATTAGCCTCGGAGCGGTGTTGATGCAGGACGCTAGGGTGATTGCCTACGCGTCTAGACATTTGAAGGTACATGAGAAGAATTACCCTATCCATGACCTTGGTTAGCTAACATTGTTCATGCCTTAAAGATCCGGCGCCATTATTTATACGGTGTGCCTTGTGAGATTTATACCGATCACCGGAGCTTGCAGCAACTGTTCAAGTAAAAGGATCTAAATTTGCACCAGAAGAGGTGGTTAGAGTTGCTAAAAGACAATGATATCACTATTTTGTATCATCCCGGCAAGTACAATATGGTGGCTGATTCTTTGAGTCGTTAGGCAGAGAGTTTGGGGAGTTTGGCTTATTTACCAGCATCGGAGAGGCCTATGGCGATGGATGTTCAGGCCTTAGCCAGCCAGTTTGTGAAATTGGATCTTTTAGAGCCCAGTCGGGTTCTAGCTTGCGTGGTTTCTCAGTCTTCCTTATTTGATTGTATCAGGGAGCGTCAGTATGATGACCCTCATTTGCTTGTCCTCAAGGACAAGGTTCAGCACGGTGATGCCAAAGATGTGACTATTGGAGATGACGGGGTATTGAGGATGCAGTGTCAGATTTGTGTACCCAATGTTGATGGGCTTCGAGAGTTGATTCTAGAGGAAGCCTATAGTTCACAGCATTCTATCCATCTGGGTACCGCGAAGATGTATCAAGATTTGAGATAACACTATTGGTGTAGGCGGATGAAGAAAGATATAGTTGGGTTTGTAGCTTGGTGCCTCAACTATCAGCGAGTAAAGTATGAGCACCAAATACTGCGCGGGTTGCTTCAGCAGATGGAGATTCCGGAGTGGAAGTGGGAGCAGATCACCATGGACATTGTAGTTGGGCTCCCACAGACTTTGAGAAAGTTCGATGCTATTTGGGTGATTGTGGATCGGCTGACCAAGTCCATTCACTTCATTCTTATGTGTACTACTTATTTTTCGGAGCGGTTGGCGGAGATCTATATCCGGTAGATTGTTCGTCTGCATAGTATTCCAGTTTCCATCATTTTCGATAGAGGTACACAGTTCACATCACAATTCTGGAGATCCGTTCAGCATAAGTTGGGTACTCGAGTGGAGTTGAATACAACATTTCACACTCAGATGGATGGACAGTCCAATCGCACTATTCAGATTCTTGAGGATATGCTCCGTGCATGTGTGATTGAGTTTAGAGTGTCTTGGGATCAGTTCTTGCCATTGGCGGAGTTTGCTTACAACAATAGCTATGAGACCAACATTCAGATGACACCGTATGAGGCTTTATATGGTAGGCGGTGTAGATCCCCCGTGGGTTGGTTTGAGCCGGGTGAGGCTAGATTATTGGGCACAGACTTGGTTTAGGATACTTTGGAGAAGGTTAAGGTAATTCATGATAGGCTCCGTACATCCCAATCCAGATAGAAGAGCTACGCGGACTGGAAGGTTTGAGATGTTTCCTATATGGTTGGAGAGCACGTTCTGCTTCGGGTTTTACCTATGAAGAGCGTCATGAGATTTGGAAACAAGGGGAAGTTGAGTTCGAGGTTTATTGGCCCTTTTGAGATATTGAGGTGTGTTGGGGAGGTTGCTTATGAGCTTGCCATACCTCCCAGCTTGGTAGGAGTTCATCCGGTATTTCATGTTTCGATACTCCAGAGATCCATCACACATGTTAGATTTAAGTTCAGTCCAGTTGGACAAGGATCTAACCTATGTTGGGGAGCTAGTGGAAATATTGGACAGGCAGGTTAGAAAGCTGAGGTCAAAGAATATTGCATTGGTAAAGGTTCATTGGCGAGGTCAGTTTGTCGAGAAGGCAACCTGGGAGACTGAGCAGGATATGCGTAGCCGTTACCCTCATCTTTTCACTACTTCAGGTTTGTCTTTATGGTCGTTCGAGGACGAACGAATGTTTAAGTGTAGGAGGATGTGACGACCCGACCGATCGTCTTAAAATTAATGCCCCGATCCCCTTTTAACTGATTTTCCTATTTTTATTTCTGCGATTTTGATTTGCCGGGATGTTCGGTTTTGAGTTTCGGAGAGTTTTGGGACACTTGGTCCCTAAATGAGAGCTTAAGTGTTGGAAATTTGACCGTAGTCGGAAAAGTGTGAAGACCGCCTTAGTATGGAAATTCGAAGCTTTTATTAGCTCCGTTGAGTGATTTCGGGCTTAGGGGCATGTTCGGATTGTGTTTTGGAGGTTCGTTGCTAATTTAGGCTTGAAATGTTGAAAGGTCGAATTTTGAAGTTTCCGATTCGATAGTGAGATTTTTATCCCAGGGTCAGATCGGGATTCCGTAAGTTGGAGTAGCTCCGTATTGTTGACTGTGACGTGTGTCCAAAATTTCAGGTCATTCGAACGAAGTTTGATAGACTTTTTGATCGAAAGCGTATTTCTAGAGCTTAGGAGTTCTTAGGCTTGAATACGTGGTTGATTCATTATTTCATGTTGTTTTAGGTCTTCTAAGGATTTGTATAAGTTTGGACAGTGGTATAATAGTTGTTGGTGCCTTTGGTTGAGGTCTGGGGTGGCTCGGGATGATTTCGAACGGTTGACAGAAGGATTTTTGAATTTGGAGTTGCAGCTTCAGCTGCTGGTTCTCTGTCATAACCGCACATGTGAGTGTGGGCCCGCAGAAGTGGCTCTGTGGTCACAAAAGCAGAAATGAGGAAGGGGCCAGGAATCGCAAAATCGTCATAAATACCGCACCTGCGTGACCGCAGATGCGGATTTTGGGTCGCTGGTGCGAGATGGAGCTTTTAAGTGAGAACCGCAGAAGCGGTTCCCCAACTGCAGAAGCGGCATTGCAGGTGCGATTGTTGGACCGTAGATGCAGGATTTTTGGGCGGAAAATAGGAAATTTTGAGGGTTTAGTTTCAAAAGTTGGAAATTTGATTTGGAGCTCGGGAGAGGGCGATTTTAAGAGGAAATTGAAGAGGAGATCAGTGGGTAATAATTCTTTAACCTTTTCTAGTTATATTCCATCAATCTGTAGTTAGTTTCATCATTTAATTTCGGATTGGAGATGAAAATTGGGGAAAAATTGGAAGAAAGTTCTGAGACCAAAAATTCGACTTTTGATTGGGAATTTGAACATAGATTTGGATAATTTTGGTATGCATGAAGTCGTGAGAGTATGAGGATTCTGAAAATATAAATTTTACCCAATTCGGAGACGTGGACCCGAGGAGCATTTTGGTCATTTTACCTAATTTCGCGTATTAGCTTAGAATTTCTTTATAAGATCAATTACTTGAAGTGTTATTTACATTATGCAATTGAATTGAATAGATTTGGGCCATTTGGAGTCGAGTACTCATGGGAAGAACGTGGTTTCAGATTGATTGAGTTGGTTCGAGGTAAGTGGCTTACCTAACCTTGTGTGAGGGACTTTCCCCTTAGGATTTGGTATGTTTGGTAATTGAGATGGCTTGTACGTGAGGTGATGCGTGCGTACTTGTGCTAATTGTTGAAAAATCCGGTTTTCATTAAATTAATGACTAGTATGTTTCCTTTTATGTTTTTATTACTTGCACTATTAAGCTTGTTGTTAGCTTAGGAAAGCATGTCTAAGTGATTTAATTGTTGTTTTTGTCCAAACTAACTTACCTAAATTTTGTGCAGCATGCTAGGCTAGAATTACTTGTTTGCCTTAATATGGAATTTGACATTTCTGAATACTTTTCCTGTTGCTGCTGTGCATTTTACATTGGGACTACGGATGTGGGATTCCAGTAGCTCCCCCCTTGTCTGTTTACATTTGGGACTACGGATGTGGGATTCCGGTCGATCCCCCTGCACAGTTATATAGAACTATGGGAATGCACCCGGTAGATTCCCCCAGTACTGGGTATTTATATTTGGGACTATGGAACGAGATTCCAGTAGATCCCCACACACCACGAGTTGGACTACGGGCTAGGATCCTGAGAGACCTATTGGCTAGGTATATTTGGGACTATCGGCCGGTATCCTGGGAGATCCCCGATTGTTATTATTTGGTGTTGAGCTGTGTTTCCTTCTATGTTTACTTTGCCTCTATATAGTTGTTGCTGTCCTTTATATCTTGTGTTACTTTTACTGCTGTACTTATTTATACTGCTCTAAGCTACATTGTCGAACTTTATATTTTATTAAACCTCGGTAGGGCCCTCACCTTCCTCGTCACTACCAAACCAAGGTTAGGCTTAGCACTTCCTGGGTACCGATGTGGTCTACTCATGCCCTTTCTGCACATGTTTTTGATATGCAGATCCAGGTACTGCGACTTAGTCGTATCACCCTTAAGGCGAGGTGACAACTCTAGCGACTTCGAGGTATATCTGCCACGTCCGCAGACCAAGGAGTCCCTTTCTATTTTCGCTTTTAAGTATTAGCCCTTCTGTATTTCTTTTCTTTGTTAGACATTCTGGAGTTAGACAATGTTAGATATCCAAAGATTTGTGGTTTCATGAGATTTCAGGTTTTGGGAAAGTGTATTAGTTTTTTGAGAAGTTGTATTATATATGCCGAGCGTCATTTCTAATATTGTTGCATTCAGTTATTTTGGCTTTTAATTATTTCTTTCATAATTTTTGTTTATTTTTCGCACTGTTAGGCTTACCTAGCCGTAGAGACTAGGTACCATCACGACAGTTCACGGTGGGCGAACGGGTGTCGTGACAAAAATCCTACTGAAAATTAGGTCGTGGTTTTTTCTCCTTTTGATCTGGGTATTTTCCATGTAAAAATACTTGTGTTCTTTACTTTATGTATTTCTTATTCCACCAAATATAGTGCAAGGAACTCGTAGAAGAACCATGTCCTTCGATAATTTGTGCACACAAAAAATTGGATACCATACAAATCATGCCCTCTCTTATGTGGTATTGAAGTACAAAACATTAATTGGTATCAGAAGGGGTTATGCTTGAAGAGTCTAACACTTTTGGAGAAGATCAAGATGAGTGCACCACCTAGAAATTGGGAAGGGCAATCCACTGCTAGGCCACCACTCTCAAATAGCCAGTAGTACTCTTGGTGGAAGTCAAGAATGAGAAATCACATACAGGGAGAGGATTATGAGCTACGGGATATTGTTACTGATGGTTCACTGGGTACTTTGAAGAAAAATGCTGAAGGAGTAGATATGATAAAGACAAGAGCTGATTGCGATGCGGAGGACTTGAAGAAGTGGGAAAAGAATGCTTAAGCCAAGAAATAGCTTTCTTGTGGACTTGGTCCAGATAAGTAAAACATAATTTAAGACTATTCCGCTACCATGAAAATTTGGTACACACTGCAAGTGGCCCATGAAGGAACAACTCAGGTGAAGAGATCAAGAGGAACACTGCTGTACTCTCAGTATGAAAACTTTGCTATGAAGGATAGAGAAATCATTCAGCAGATCTACACTAGTTTCATCATATTGACAAATGAACTAAAATCTCTTGGTAGGATTATCCCTAAAGAAGAAATGGTTGAAAAGATACTTTCTAGGGCCTTTCCAATTACTTGGGGAAAAAAGATCATTGCTATTCAAAAATCAAAGAACTACACTCCTTTTGGATGAATTGATTGGAAATCTCACTGCTTATGAACTTAGGAGACAAAGCATGAAAATGGATGTACTTAAGAAGGAAAGGAGTTTGGCACTCAAAATCACTAAAGGTTCTGATCTGGAAGATGATGAAATGACAATGATCACCAAATACATCAAGAAATACCTAAGGAGAGGAAAGGGGTTGTGACGACCCCAAATTAATTTCCACCTTAGGATGTCGTGATGGCATATAGTCTCAAAGGCTAGGTAAGCCTAACACATGTAGAGTTAATTACAGAATTGAACTATTTAATCATTAAATCATAAATTGGTAAATGACATATATAACTGCAACGGCCAATAGTTATACATTTACCAAAATTGGTAATACGGAGTCATAAGCTCTACTGAAATACACTATAATTTCTAAATACTATATTGTTTCAATTTAAAATTTAATGGTAGCATAAAGCAGTAAAATGGTGAATTCGAGGCCTGCGAGCGTCAAGAAGGTATACCTTAAAGTCTCGGCCGCTCAAATGCAACTCTTAGCATCACGATTAGAAATAATTGGATCTGCAAAAAAATGTGCAAAAGTATAGCATGAGTACACCACAATGATACCTAATACATATCAAGCCTAACCTCAGTAGAGTAGTGATAAAGCTAGATCACAAAATAGACCTCTGACCAGATTGACCCAGAAGGGTGTTTCATTCCATTGGTCCGATGATTGCGAGGCGAGCTTCCAAAAGCTCAAGATAGCCTTGACTACAACACCAGTCCTTGTGTTGCCTTCCGGTTCAGGGATATATACAGTGTATTGTGATGCTTCGCGCATTGGCTTGGGTTGTGTATTGATGCAGTAGGGGCGAGTTATTGCATATGCCTCCCATCAACTGATGATTCAGGAGAAAAAAGATCTTGTGCACGATCTGCAGTTTGCGGCGATTGTTCATTCTCTTAAGATATGGAGGCACTACCTGTACGGGGCTTCATGTGAGGTTTATACCGATCGTCGTAGCTTGCAGCATTTGTTCAGACAGAGGGATCTTAATTTGAGGCAGCACATGTGGCTTGAGTTACTGAAGGATTATGAGATCACCATTCTGTATCATCCAGGCAAGGCAAATATGGTCGCGGATGCCTAGAGCGGAGAGGCTGAGAGTGTGGGCAGTTTGGCATTCATTCCAGCAGGGGAGAGGCCACTAGCTTTGGACATTCAGTCCTAGGCTAACAGACTAGTGAGGTTGGACATTTCGGAGCCCAGCCAAGTTCTTGCATGTATGGTTGCTCAGTCTTCATTACTAGGAGAGATAAAGGCCCGACAGTTCGATGATCCATATTTGGTAGTTCTCAGAGAGACGGTGCTTCAAGGAGGTGCCAAGGAAGTTTATATTGGCGAGGATGGTGTTTTATGGCTTCAAGGTCGTCTATGTGTTCCTAATGTCGATGGTCTGAGGGAGAGGATACTAGAGGAGGCACACAGTTCATGGTATTCCATCCACCCAGGGGATATGAAGATATATCGTGACTTCAGGCAACAATACTGGTGGCGGAGGATGAAGAAAGACACAATGGAGTATGTGGCTAAGTGTTTGAATTGCCAGCAGGTCAATTATGAACATCAGAGACCAGATGGCCTACTTCAGCAGATGCCTATGCCAGAGTGGAAGTGGGAACGCATTACCATGGATTTCGTAGTTGGGTTGCCGCGGACCTTGCGAAAGTTTAATTCAGTATGGGTCATCGTTGATAGTTGACCAATTCGGCCCACTTCATTCCAGTGGCGACTACTTATACAGCAGAGAGGTATGCTTAGATTTATATTCGGGAGATAGTCCGATTGCACAGTGTGCCCGTTTCCATCATATCCGACAGGGGGCCTCAGTTCAATTTCCATTTCTGGAGAGCCGCTAAGAGTGATTTAGGGACCAGTGTATAGCTTAGCACAACATTCTATCCTCAGACCGATGGCCAGTCGGAGCGGACAGTTCGGATTTTACAGAAAATGCTTAGGGCATGTGTGATTGACTTTGGAGGGTAGTGGGTCCAATTATTACCCTTGGCAAAGTTTGCATATAAAAATAGCTATCAATCCAGCATTGAGATGGCTCCATATGAGGCTCTATATGGTCGCCGTTGTTGTTCTTTTAACGGATGGTTTGATCCTGGTAAGGCTAAGTTGTACGGTACAGACTTGGTACGAGATGCCTTGGATAAGGTGAAGTTGATTTAGGAGAGGCTTCGCATAGCTCAGTCCAGACAGAAGAGTTACGCGGATCAGAAGGCGCGTGATATATCTTTTATGGTTGGCGAGAAGGTTCTCTTAAAAGTCTCTCCCATGAAGGACATTCTCTTAAGTCCGAGGTTTATTGGCCCTTTTAAGGTATTGAGGAGAGTTGGGGAGGTTTCATATGAGCTTGTGTTACCCCAAGCTTGTCGGAAGTTCATCCGGTTTTTCATGTGTCGATGCTTCGGAAGTATCTTGCCGACTTTTTTCATGTGTTAGACTTCAGTACTCTTTTGCTTGATGAGAGCTTGGGTTATAAGGAGAAGCCAGATGCCATTATTGATAGGCAAGATTGCCAGTTGAGATCCAAGAGGATTTCTGTAGTAAAGGTCCAGTGGAGGGGCCAACCAGTCGAGGAGGCGACTTGGGAGTCGGAGGAGGACATGCGGAGTAGATATCCCCATTTATTCAGCAGCTTAGGTACTTTTCCATGTCCGTTCGAGGATGAACGTTTGTTTAAGAGGTGGAGAATGTAACGACTCGCCTGGTCGTTTTGCCTTTGGAAACCCTGTTCCCTTAAATAAAACTCCTCGTGCTTGCTTTAGCTAATTTTTGACTTGCGGGGATGGTTGGTTCAAGATTTGGAAGAGTTTTGGGTGAAATATACCCATATGATTTCTTAGGATTTTATAAAAAGGCTAAGTTTGACTTTAGTCAACATTTTGAGCAAATCGACCCGAATTCGTGATTTGACGATCCCGACGAGTTCATAGAAAAATATGGGACCTGGGCATATGCCCGGAATCGAATTCCGAGGTCCCTAGCCCGAGTAATGAATTTTTATTAGAAATTATTAATCTAAAGTTTTAAAGATTTAAAGAAAACTAATTAATGATTGATTTCCTAGGTATTGGCCTCGTATTTGGGTTCCGAATTTGGTGTCAATCCGAGTAGCTTTAGGGCGTTTTGGACAGTTGGAAGAAAATTAAGAATTTGAAGTTCATAAATTCGATTCATTTAGTTTTAGGGGGTGAATTCTAGATTTAGCGTAGTTTTCGGTGTTCTGAAGGTTCGAGTAGGTCCGTTTTGTGATTTTAGACTTGTCAGTATATTTGGGCAGGGCCCGGGAGCCCCGAGCATCAACCGGACGAGGCTCGAGTAAAGTTGATATTTTGAGAAAGGCTGAAGAACTATTGCTTCTGTCATAAATGCATATGCAGTTCTTGGACCCCAGATGTGGCTCTCCCATCGCAAAAACGGCCCAGGACGGCCCAGGCCATTTTTCCAAATGTGGCTCCCAAGCCGCAGAAGCGGCGCCGCAGATGTGCCCCAGAGACCGCAGATGCGGTCCCATCCTTCCCTTCCTTTTTTTGCAGATGCGATCGCATTCTCGCAGATGTAAGACCGCGGATGTGGAAATTACTGAACTAGTGAGGTTCATTAAAGACGGGGGGTTTCAAACCTATTTTGACACTTTTCACTCCTCCTTTGGGCGATTTGGGAGCTTTTGAGAGAAGGTATTCACATAGCATTGTAAGGTAAGTTTATTCCACCCATCCTTAGTTTAATACTTGTATTTTAGGTAGACTAAACACTAGAACTTAGGAACAATTAGAGGGTTAGAGGTAAACCTAGGGTTTTAGTGAAACTTGGATTTAACCACGAAAATTTTCATGGAATTAAATAGAAATCATATATTAGTGATCCTTAGGTTGTAGAGAACAACTTCCTTCAAAAAATTTCAGAATCTGGGCACGTGGGCCCGGGGTCGGATTTTAGGAAACTTGTGTTAATAGTTGGGAAATTTCTTAAATAGCTAGAATTCTATCTTCTGAGCCTATTAACTAGTTCTTACTTTGTTTAACTAGTTTGGGATCGTTCGGCTCGAATTGAGGGCTTGGACTTGTTCTTGGCATTTGGAGTACACTTTGGAGCGAAGTGAGTCTCCTTTCTAATCTTGTAAGAGGGGATTGTCCCCATAGATATAATAATTGAATTAAATGCTAATACTTGTGGGGGCTACGTACGCACTAGGTGATGATGGTCTGTGCGTAGCGACTATTATGTTAAGTTCGGGTAGTCTAGGACCCATAAACATGCTCCACATGATATTCTTTTATCTTGATGATACCTTCGGATTCGTATAAACTATTTTGATTAAGGTTAATGTTACCAAAGAAGGAACCTTATCCTGTTTGGTCTTTTAAAAGAGAATATTTGGTATTCCTGTGAATAACTACTACTCAGATATATATTATTGTTGGCTTATTGATGAGTTTTTTTTATATATTTGAACGTGTCGCATGGGTAATTCACGAGCGGGGTAATACATGAAACTATGGTTTGAGACGTTTGACCCTCGGTAGTGCACAATTTATTTTTTATGTTTGTTCGGGCCGTACGTCCCACAGTGTAACTTGTATATGTTTTCCTTAGCGTTTCTCTGAGGACTGAATCTCATACCTGCTTGAAATATAGGTGACTATCCATGAAAATACTTGGGGAAGAACTATTATGCCATGATCTTTTTAAATGCTATTTGCTTGTGCTATCTATGCTATTTATAAATTCTTCTCACATTATTTGACCATAGCGAATATCAAGTCGACCTCTCGTCTGTACTTCTTCGAGATTAGACGGGATACTTACTGGATACATATTATTTATGTACTCATACTACACTTTTGTACTGAATTGTACAGGGTCTGAGGTAGGTATATCTGGCTATCAGTCGGGTGCGCATCTCTGAACGGATTTTGAGACTTCTACGGTGAGCTGCTTCTCTTCCATGTCGTTCAGCAGCCTGAAGAAGTCTTTATTTTGTATTTTTGCTGTTTATTCTTTTTCGGACAGTAGGGTAGTGTGATTCTTTTGTATATTCTACTAGTTGCCTATTCTTATGACACCAGGTCTTGGCTTACACACATTAGTAGACTATATTATTTTGGGGTTGTATGATTTTCATGATTTCTATTTATCGTTTTTTAATTTTTTCCAATTTAAAGAATTATTTTCATCTACTTTGGGGTAAAGGTGACCGAAGGTTTAACTAGTATTTTTTCGCGTTGGCTTGCCCAACAGCAGCGTTGGGCGCCATCACGACCTGCTATGGAATTGGGTCGTGACATTTAAATTAACACTTCCCTATATGTGTACTCTGTTAGTCATTTGTTATTCACTTGCCACCTTATGAATCCCAAACCCTCATATCCCCTATATGTGTTTGTGTTCTTTTGGATGGTTTGTGTTAATGCCAGCACCAGCTATTGTTGTACATGAACAAATCAGACCCCTGCTGGGGTTGTACACTAAATCCCACAATCCCTTACCCCTTCGAATGATTACCGATTCTGTTTCACCACTACAACTGTTTACAAATCACCCTTTACTACTTACTATTTCCAACTCAGTTTTAATCAATCTTTGTTCTGCACTTCCACTATTTTCTTAGAACCTAGGTTCTTCCCTTCTTGTGTGAGCCTTGCCTTGGGACCTTTGAGCTCCTTCTGAACTTGGACACATAAGGGCTGGCCCTTCCACACGGCACTCATTTTCGGTAATGCAAACCTGGGTGTAAGCACTGCCCGGGGTCCCTTGAGACCCTTAGGGAACTTTGACACATCCAGGTATGAGAAAGTCCTGGAGCACCATTGGCATCTGAAATGATTAATTATATAACATAGATAGGAAGTCAAGATCATACTTCTTTTGGTTGTATTTTCTTATTTCTTCACTTTGTTTGTAATTCAAGTATTTGGTCTGTAACAATTTGAAACAAAATTGGGGTTGGCTAGTTAAAAGTGATGGGGTAATTATGCATGTTTTAAGGGTAGATAACATGCCTATAGGATCTGTTTAATAAATTTTACATGTTTTACTTCCACACTTAGACATCATGCCTATAGGATCTAATGGCTATAATCAGATATCATGCCCACAAGGTTAAAACCAGCTTCAAAATTAGATGTCATGCCTATAAGATTAATATCAATATTTTTTTTTATAGAAATCATGCCTAAAGGAATTTTGCTGTGATCAAATAAATCCTGCCAACTTCACTTCATGTTCAATTAGATACCATGCCTATAGGATCAAAATTAGCCTTTAATACTTAGATACCATGTTTGTAAGAATAAAAATCAGCTATAATAGAGAGCATGCCTATAGGATCTCAAACCAGTTTAATTTATAAAATTAGTTTGACTCGTACTGTTCTGGATCAGTTTAAACAACCTACTCCTTTCATCAATGCGGTTTAGAAAGCATGCCTATAGGATCCAAATCGCTCGATTAGAATTGTTTACTATATTACTACACTCCTAAACAACAATAGATATCATGCTCCTAGGACATCACTATTATGCCTAGGCAAGCCTTAGGTAATAATAATGATAAAATTGAATCTACCTTTATTTAATTAGTAACTGCTACATCCAGCAGGCATGCTTGATTCGGACTTCTTATCTGAGCTATAAAATGAATCTGGTTCTGACTCAAAACCCCTGCTTTAGGACTTAGAAAATTCAGGGTTTAACTGTATCTGAGTCGTGTTATTTATATGTATTATTTGCAGAGGATTATATGAGCCTTCTAAGTCCTTACATGTTTCCCCTTTAAATGTAGTCCTACGTGTTTTTGTAAGTCGCCTTAGCCTTTATACCTTTAAACCTAAGATTCAGCTTAAATCCTCCATCTTATAGGAATAGTAGTCCTAAAATTGCTTCGGGATTTATAGGAATGGGAGGGGTAATAGCCAATCCGCGCTTTAAATACCTTTACTGGGTGGGACGGGTAGATAAGGATATGATGACCGGTGCGCTAATACCACGTGTAGCCCATCATTTTAGGAGTAATTACCGGGTATTGCATTGATGTGATCCATATTACAAACAAACCTAGGTCCCCTTTTCTACTCATCAGCATGCTTAGTTATAACTCTTTCAAAACTATGCTTTATTTAATCATTTTCAAACACTTGTGTATTTAAAATCCCCTCATATTTGAGCCTTATTTGTTTACTTGTTAATTGTACAAATTCACAAGGAACTATCTCGCCGGGAACCACACTAGTGGATCCTGAGGGGTGCCTAATACCTTCCCATTGGGATAATTTCAAGCCCTTATCCTATCTCTGGTTACCAAACGTAGTTGTAGTTGAACCCCAGAGGTGCCCCAATGCACCTTAAAATCGTTAGGTGGCGACTCTTCAAAATTTCAAAACTCCTTTCCCAAAATTAAAGATTTGTCCCAACCAAATGTCATAAACCCGATTTCGCGAAGGAAAAAAGGGGCGAGACATCATGACGACTCTGCTAGGGATTTAGGCTTTTACCATTTCAGATTATTCTTGTGAATTTGTATCTATCCCAGTGTGAAATTATCTGTTTAATTCCTTTAAGCATTTAATTTCTTCTTTAGAAGCAAAACTGACATATCTTTCTTGTTTTCTTTTCTTTATTTCTTTATATTATGAAACAGTTGCATTTATCGCTTTCTTAAATGTGCAAATACATGTGAACATGCTTTTAATTATTGCATAGTCATGCTCAACATCATACTCCACTCGTGCCAAAACAAATACTATAGCAACACTTATAATGAGTGGTTGCGCTCTTCCTATATCATTACCCCTTAAATGCATATTTGCGGTAAAACTAGTCGATCAGCGGTGCAGTCAACAGTTCCGAGCCTTCTCCCTTGAGTTGTCCGCTCAAGGGTACCAGGCTAAAGCCCCACAGAAATATTACTCTGTTTAAATTGTGCATGTAACATGGTCAAACCTAGCGGGATTAGTTATGTTGTCCACATAATGATCCTTTAAGATAGCCTTGTCCAAAGTCCACTAGGTTTCCCGAAATCCAAAACGGACGTCGTCACGTTCTGTGCATTTATTTGCAGAATTAGATGCTTCATGTTAATCATTGATGTTAAATAGTCAAGTCGGGTGGGGGAAGGGTCTAACCTTATTTTCCTTGCAGAAATATGAGGTACGAAGTCCCCAGATTCGACATGGTCACCAGCATGCACCTAAGGTTGCTAAGTTGGAGGAAATATTTACACTCTAGTGATCAAAATCTCGTCAGAGAATATCTGGGAAATCCACTATCACTTTTGGAGGTCCAACCTAATAACATGATTATAGAAGCTGACACATTGTTTTGGGATTGTGAAAGGGCCATATTCTTCTTTGGGGGTATTGAAATAACACGTTTGCTGGAGGAGATAGGAGGATTGGCTGTCCTAGTATGGGAAACTCTGGCCTTGCTAATGCCTGAGAATCGCAAAGGTAGGGGCTTCCTTTTAATGATAGGTTTGAAGAAGAATATGGAATTGACATGCTTGAAGGATTCATATATCCCTTTTGACTACTTGTATGAAAGGTACGGTCATATCAAGTCTTACCGTACCTACTCTGGCGAATTTGCCATCACATCTTTGGGGCACGTCTATCACAGGGTTTTCTTCTTCATATTTTGCTTCCTGGGCCTGATTGTATTTCCAATAAAGAAAGGTAGAATTCATAGTAAATCAAAACCCTAATGGAGGGGATTGGTGGGCAGGCATTCATCATTGTACCTATGATTATTGCAGACATATACTGAGCCTTAGAAAAGTGTCAACAAGGAGCAAAACACTTCGAAGGCTGCAATCTGCTACTTCAACTTTGGGTCATAGAGCATCTCCAAAAGGGCGAATATCGACAAGATATTCAGCTTAGGGATTGGGATGATCACATCGCTTTCCACCATCCAAAGCGAATGAATTACATCCCTGACATGTTCACTCTACCTGATGATGCTAAAGGATGGGTTGAGCTATTTGATAATCTGACTGAGGAACAAGTTCAGTCGATGTTCGAATGGTTTCTGACAGAGGAGTTCATCACCCGATCAGAGATTCGCCTTTCCTGATAGTAATTGGTCTCAGGGCAACCTACCCTTACGTAACTCTATGAGTTATAAGGCAAGCTGGTAGGAAGCAAGTCATACCCAGGGTCCATAAGATGAGCCACTTTCGATCCGACTTCCAAGGATATGAAAGTCCCTACAAGTGCCAAGCCCAACACATGTGGCATAGCAAGATCGTAAAAGGGAAAGACACCATAGAGCCAGACAGATACGACGTCAATTGTACTACTTTCTATTTAGGTTGGTTAGAAGACAATCATGATTTTTTGGGCCAGCCAGGGTTTGTTCAAGGCCACAGGATTATAAATGAAAAGGCCAAGGCGCAAGTCAAGTACAACCAGTTGCGCAAAAGGATCCTTGAATGCAAAGTGAACATCGCAAAATACAAGAGTCAAACCAGAAGCTGATCGAGGAATGGAAAGACATGCCTACCAACGACAGCAAAAGGCTGGGATACTTAGAGCGAGGCATAGTGGAACTGGAAAGAAAGTTTCTCAAAAGGGTTGAAGATTGTCAAGAGGATGAAGGGGCTGAAGATGGATATTTAGCCAGAGCATACCTGTTGTTGGGACTTCACGAGTTGGGGAAGCTATTTGAAGGAGCCAAGGATACTGAATCTGGGGAAGGTCCTTCTGGGACCAAGTAGATAGGAATTTATCTTCTTTGCTTTAAAGTGTAACAAGGCGAGTAGCCATTAGTAACTTTTACTTCCTGTTTATTTAATGCCGATTTGGGATTAGTCTTACCTTTATCAATGAAATGAGGCATTTAGCATTCCAAGTTCTCCAAATCAACTTGTTGCTATGCCACCTCGGGCACAACGAGGTTCCTAAATTAGGACATGTTTTACATTCTTTCACTACGTGTTTAAATATTGCAACACTTTTTATGATCCTTACTAACTTGGTTACCTTTTTTTGTTTTGTTATTGCCCTCGCCAAAGGTTAGTTCGTGCACTCTGGCAACATCATCTTATTCCAAAAGATCCAGGGGCCCTCCACCTACTCCTCCTCTTAGTCCTATTAAGAACAAGAACAAAAGCAAGATGGAAGATTTGAGCAACATCAGAAAAGAAAACACAACAGCAGAGGCCACCGATGGCCATGGTATTCGGGTTCCCAATGAAAATGTGTCACATCTTGAGCAGAAATTGTTGAAGTTTCATGAAGAGATCGATCAGGTTCGGAATCTTGCCAACCTATCTTTCTCCCTCAGCACCCCAGACACCAACTTCCCCAATGTTCAAAATCCCACACCTCCTCAAAAGCAACCAAATCATCCCACTGCTCCAATAATGAACCAACGCAACATTTGCCACACTCCAAACAACATTCCACTACTCATCCCAGAACTGCAAAACTCCGCAAATGACCATGTCCACGCCCACACACCAAGCCACCACAATAATACCATCTACGTGGAGACCATGCCACTCTCCACCCGACCTATATCTTGCACACCTGAGTCTGATGAAAAGGATATACTCATCAGAAACTAACTTAAGAAGCTAACCAGCCGAATTTAGGGCGTCGAGGGAAGTAAAAGGATCGAAGCAATGAACTACGAAGACCTTTGCGTACAACCGGATGTCGAATTACCGAAAGGGTACAAACCTTCTAAGTTTGAGATATTTGATGGTACCGGTGATCCAAGGGTCCATATGAGAACATACTGCGACAAACTGGTAGGGGTAGGAAAAGATGAAAGGATACACATGAAGTTGTTCATGAGTAGTCTGAAAGGAGATGCTCTATCTTGGTACATCAGCCAAGATCCTAAGAAGCGGTCGAATTCGATAGGTATGGCATCTGATTTTATGGACAAGTCCAGGTTTAACATAGAGAACGCGCCAGACATGTTCTATATCTAGAATCTAAAGAAGAAGCCCATGGAGACATTTCGCGAGTATGCTACTCGCTGGAGGTTTGAAGCTGCTAAGGTCATACCCGCCTTAGAAAAAGTACAAATGAACAAGTTCTTTGTCTGGGCTCATGACCCGCAATACTATGAACGATTGATAGTGATTGAGAATCATAAGTTTTCTGACATTATCAAACTGGGGAAACAAATTGAAGAAGGTATTAAGAGCGGTATAGTTACAAACTTTGAGGGCTTGCAAGCTATAAATAAGGCCTTGTAGTCTGGTGATGTGTCTAAGAAGAGGGACGTAGGGGCCGTGATGGTTGCACAAAGGACCAAGCTCCCCTCAAATACCAAACCTACCCAATACCTCTACTGACATATCAGCCAGCCCCAAATAACCAAGCACCCTCCTACCAAGCTCCACCGCCAACTTATCAGCCATCTCCACCTCTCACATATTAGCCTACCTCATCCAGATACTCCCAACCCGCTCATGTCTACCAAAATTACAATGCCCAACCATCTCATTACCGATCACCCCCAGCGTGCCAAAACTTTCCTAGGCCCAGACCTAATTTTGATCGGAGGCCTCCAAACAATACACAACCATCACCGAACCCATTGACCAGCTATATGAGAGACTCAAAGCTTTCAGTTATGTCACCCCCATCCCTGCTACAACCCCTGAGAACCCTTCTCAGTGGGTTAACCTAAACAAGTCTTGTGCATACCACTCCGGCATGAAAAGACACACCATCGATGAATGCCGCTTTTTTAAAGACAAGATACAGTCTTTAATTGATAACAAAGTCATTATAGTAAAGGAAGTCACTCCGAACATCCGCAACAACCCTCTACCAGACCATAAGGCCGGGGGTATTCACATGATTGAAGTGGAAGATGATTGGGATCCCGAAAGATCCATCGGTTTGATCGTATAAGGCAATGACCTAAAGAAACTCTCAATCCGATTATAGTCCAGATCCAACCGTCTGAGGACACCGAGGTAGGTGTGTCTATGCCTCTTGAGTTTGAAGCAGCGCCACCAGCAAAGGCACCAGCACCATTTGAGGTTGCACTTTTGCCACCCAAAGAACATGTTCCATTCGAAGTAAAGGTGGATGCGCCGGTCCCAGTGGCAATTTCCACCATGCTATCATTCTACACAAATGCCATACCCTGGGATTCACTACTAAAAAACCAGGGTTTAGCGACAGACAAAATCTGTAGCTAAACAAAAAAATCCGTCGCTAATCTCATTTAGTGATGGATTAGTGACGGATTATCAAAAGATTCTGCTAGCAACGAGCATTTTAGCGATAGATTAGCGACGATGTTCGTAGCTAATTCCAATTTTTTTTAGTGATTATACAGCGGAGGAAAGAAGAAAGGGTAATGCTAGAATCGAAGAGACTAGCACAGCCCAGGGTATGACAAGAACTGTAGAGTCTATACCCCAGAACATCTAGCCAAATCAAGCAAGCAGGCCTCCAATAGGCCTCCCCTCATTGAGACTGGTCCGGATGACCTTTGGAGGAAAATATACGCTAAGGAGTATTCAGTCATCGAACAGTTGAACAAGACGCCAGCGCAAATATACATCCTCTCATTGTTGCAGATTCCAAAGCACACAAGAATGCTCTGTTGAAGGTTCTGAGTGAAGCCTACGTTCCCTGTAACACAACTAGCGGGGAAATGGATAATATGGTAGGCCAAGTGCTAGAGAGCCACAAAATCACCTTTTATGAGGATGAGCTACCACCTTAAGGGCTAGGTCACAGCAAAGCACTGCACATCACCGTATAATGCAAAGACTATTTCATCACCGGGATCTTGATCGATGGGGGTTCCAGCCTTAATATTTGTCCTTTAGTAACACTCAAGAAGTTGGGCAAAGGGCTGCATGAGATAAAAAAGGAGCAATCAATGTGAAAGTTTTTGATGGTTCTTAGAGGTCCTCCATCGGTGAGATTAGCTTGTGTATGCAGATGGGACCAACCTGGTTCAATGTCGATTTTCAAGTGATAGATGTGCTAGTATCCTACAACTTGATGCTAGGACGACCCTGGATTCATGCTGCTGGGGCTGTAGCTTTAACGCTACATCAGGCCATAAAGTTTGAATGGAATCACCAGGAAGTGGTCATTCACGGTGCCGACAGCAATCCTATATATAGCCGACAGACCATTCCGGCAATCGGAGGAAGAAGAAAACTAGGTAGAGAGACCTACCACCATATCGAGCGGGTCAATGTTGTTGACAAAGAAAAATAGTGGGATAACAAGATCGAGAGCATATTGAATTGGAGTGGGTAGGAACCTGGCAAAGGACTCGGCAAGAACCTCCAAGGGATCTCTAAACCTATAAAACTCAACAAACATGACACTACTTTCGGTTTGGGATATGAATATACCTAGGAGGAGTTCAATAATTTGTTGCCACCATGGCACGATCCTTACTACCGTTAGAGCAATCGATACTACACCTGGAGCAGACTTTCTAATAGGCTGACGTTGTCTTTGGGACAGATGAAGAAGAAGCACTCGCGGCAGTGAAACACTTGTTTCTAAAGGACAATGATATAGATTGTTGTGTTATTCTTGAGGAGGAGGGGGAGGAAGGTCCTTACATACAAGTTGTGAGCAGAGGGGCATACCTCAACAATTGGACCATCAGGACCACCAGAGCCCGACGAGCCTTGGGGTAGCAAGGCTAAACAAGCACTATTCACTATTTTATTTACTGAATGATTTTCTTTTTGAATTTTTCAACTTCCGCAATAAGATCTTCAATGTTCAGAACAATTATTCAATTTATCATATCATGTTTGATTTTTCCAATGAATTAATATTTATTTCTATCATTTTCCCCCTTACTTTACCAATACAGGATTACTATTACTTATCTTGATGAACCAATGATTATGACATGCGATGAGACAATGCAACAAACGGACATTGATTCAGAAGAGGATGACATACCTGAGGATATTGTCAAAGAAGTTGAGAACTTTGAGAATAGACCCAAGTCCAACCTGGACAAAACTAAAATTGTTAACCTGGGAGATGCAGAAAACGTCAAGGAAACACAAATCAGCATTCACCTATCGCCATCAGAGAAGAAAGAATGCACAGAGTTTCTAAAAGAGTATGAGGACATATTCGCCTGGTCGTATGATCACATGACTGGTCTCAGTATGTCTATTATGGCTCACAAAATGCCAACCGATCCAATATGTCCACCGATAAAGCAAAAGCTCAGAAAGTTTAAACTTGATACGAGTCTGAAAATTAAGGAAGAAGTCACCACACAGATCAAAGCTAAGGTTCTCAGGGTGCTTGAGAACCCGACATAGTTAGCCAATATTGTTCCAGTGCCAAAGAACGATGGGAAGGTCAGAGTCTGCATCGACTACCGGGATCTCAACCGGGCCAATCCAAAAGATGACTTACATTTGCCAAATATACACATCCTGATTGACAATTGCGCCAAGCATGAGCCACAGTCATTCGTGGATTGCTTCACTAGTTATCATCAGATCTGGATGGATGAGGAAGATGCCGAGAAAACAGCTTTCATTACGCCGTGATGAGTGTATTGTTACAAGATGATGCCATTCGGCATGAAAAATGCATGGTCCACCTACTTGAGGGCCATGAAAACCATTTTCCATGATTTGATATACAAGGAGATAGAGGTATTTGTGGATGAAATTATCATCAAATCCAAGAAGGTCACTGACCACATAGAAGATCTGAGGAAGTTTCAACAGACTGTGAAGGTACAACCTGAAACTAAACCCCGCAAAGTGTGCATTTGAGGTTCCTGCTGTGAAGTTGCTTGGGTTTATTGTGAGCCATGAGTAATAGAACTGGACCCATCAAAGGTCAAGGGCATTCAAGAACTACTACCGCCAAAGAACAAGAAATATCTGATGAGTTTCCTGGGAAGGCTAAACTATATCAGCCAATTCATAGCACAGTCTACAGTTATCTGTGAGCCAATCTTTAAGATGCTAAAGAAGGAAGCTGCTACCAAATGGACTAATGACTGCCAAAAGGACTTCGACAGGATCAAGAAGTACCTATCAACACCACCAGTCTTAGTTCCGCCCGAGCCAGGTAGACCCTTATTGCTCTACCTTGCAGTGTTAGATGGAGCTTTCAAATGCATTTTGGGGAAACATGATAAAACGGGGAGAAAGGAACAAGCCGTTTATTATCTCAGCAAGAAGTTAACCCCGTACGAGGCCCGGTATTCTCTTTTGGAATGCACCTGCTGTGCTTTGACTTGGGTAGCTCAGAAGATGAGACATACTTCTGTGACTATACTACGTACCTTATATAAAGAATGGACCCTTTGAAGTATATCTTTTAGAAGCCCATGCCTAATGGCAAGCTAGCCAAGTGGCAAATCCTGTTAAGTGAGTTCGACATCATTTTCGTTACTCAGAAAGAGATCAAGGGACAAGAATTGGCAGACCACATTGACGAAAATCCCGTGGATGGAGGATACGAACCTCTAAAAATGTATTTTCTTGATGAACAGGTATCATTCATAGGAGAAGACATTGCAGAATCCTATAACGGTTGGAGAATGTTCTTCGATGGCGCAACAAACTTTAAAGGAGTTGGAATAGGAGGAGTTTTTGTATCGGAAACTGGTCAGAATTTATCCAGTGTCTGCCAAATTAAAGTTCCCCTACACCAACAATATGGCCAAATATGACCCCTACACCAACAATATGGCCAAATATGAAGCCGGCATCTTAGGGCTCAAAATGGCCATTGATGTGAACGTGCAAAGCTGTTAGTGAACGGAGATTCAGATTTTACTCGTACATCAGGTGCGAGAAGAATGGGAAACCAAGAACTCCAAGATACTCTCATATTTGCATCATGTACAGGAATTGAGAAAGAGGTTCAGAAGACGGAATTCCAACATGTTCCTAGGGTCCAAAATGAATTCGCCGATGCATTGGCTACATATATGATATAGCATCCGGATAAGAATTTTATTGATCCTATTCTGGTGAAAATTCATAATCAGCCAGCTTATTGCGCCCATGTTGAAGAGGAATGATACGAAAAGCTTTGGTTTCATGATATTAAGGAATACTTGGCAAAAAGAGACTACTCGGAGCTTGCCAATCATACTCAGAAACGCACACTTCGGAGATTGTCCAACAATTTCTTTCACAGTGGAGGAATCCTATATAGGAGGACTCCTGATTTGGGACTATTAAGATGTGTTTACGCAAAGGAAGCATCCAAGATGCTAGAGGAAATTCATGCTAGGACCTGTGGTCCACATATGAACGGTTTTGTCTTAGCAAAGAAGATACTCCGGGATGGTTACTTTTGGATGACTATGGAAATAAACTGTATCGAGTATGTCCGGAAATGCCATCCCTGTCAGATACATACAGACATGATAAATATACCTCCAAGCGAGCTTAACAAAACAAGCTCATCATAGCCGTTAGCCGCCTGGGGAATGGACGTTAATGGGCTAATCGAGCTTGCTGCTTCCAACGGACGCATGTTTATCCTAGTGGCAGTTGACTATTTCACCAAGTGGGTCAAAACAGCATCTTATAAGGCAATAACTAAGAAAGTAGTGGGAGACTTTTTTCGCGACCACATTGTATATAGATTCGTTATTCTAGAGTCAATCATTACTGATAATGGCTCCAATCTCAACAGCTATTTGATGAAAGCCATGTGTGAAACCTTTAAGATTAGATATAAGAATTCCAGAGCCTACAGGCCCCAGATGAATGGAGCCGTTTAGAATTGTTTATTGTTTTACTGAACTCCTAATCAGCAATAGATATCATGTTCCTAGAACATCATTATTACGCCTAGGCAAGCCATAGGTAATAATAATGATAAAATTGAATTTGCCTTTATTTAATTAGCAACCGCTACAACCAGCAGGCAGGTCTGATTCGAAATTCCTATCTGAGCTATATAATGAATCTGGTTCTGACTCAAAACCCCTGCTTTAGGACTTAGAAAATTTAGGCTTTACCTGTGTCTGAGTCGTGCTATTTATATGTATTATTTGCGGAGGATTATTTGAGCCTTCTAATTGCTTACATGTTTCCCCTTTAAATGTAGTCCTACGTGTTTTTGTATGTCGCCTTAGCCTTTTTACCTTTAAATCTAAGAGTCAGCCTAAATCCTCCCTCTTATAGGAATAGTAGCCCAAAAATTCCTCCGGGACTGATAGGAATGGGGCGGGTAATAGCACGCAATAGAGTACGATACCAATCTGTACTTTAAGTACCTTTACGTGGTGGGAAGGGTAGATATGGATATGATAACCAGTGCACTAATACAACGTGTAGCCCCTCTTTTGAGGAGTGATTACCAGGTATTGCATTAATGTGATCCATATTACAAACAAACCTAGGACCCCTTTTATATTCATCAGCATATTTAGTTATAACTCTATCAAAACTTTGCTTTGTTTAATTATTTTCAAACACTTGTGTATTTAAAATCCCATCTAATTTGAGCCTTGTTTGTTTACTTGTTAATTGAACAAATTCACAACGAACTATCTGGCCGGGAACCATACTAGTGGATCCTGAGGGGTGCCTAACACCTTCCCCTTGGGATAATTTCAAGCTCTTACCCTATCTCTGGTTATCAAACGTAGTTGTAGTTGAACCCCATTGGTGCCCTAACGCACCTTAAAATCATTATGTGGCGACTCTTCAAAATTGCAAAACCTCTTCCCAAAAGGAAATAGTTGTCCCAATCAAATGTCATAAACTCGATTCCGCTATGTAAAAAGGGGGAGCGACACTGAGTACTCTAAATTCGTGGCCACCTTCTAAAGAAGAACTGATTCTTTCAGTGAAGTACTGAGTTGTTTGGATACTCTGTATGCTTTCTGAAGATCTTGTCCTTCCATCGTCAACCGACTATTTCGTACCCGGATTTATAAGGTGTTTACGAACCTTATCTACAAAGCAATCTTCGCTTTGGTGGTTTTTTCCTCTAAAATTCAAACTTGATTATCTTGCACCCGATAACAGTTGGTGTATGTGGTGCTATTAGCTTTACCCATGAAGCAAGTTTTGCTTACCGAACTTTCTGATTTATTCAAAATAACTTGTTTGGCTTATTGGAGGAAATCACAGTTGGATTTGTGCCTTTTGTCAATGTCATGCATGCCCCCACATTCTTTGTTTTGCACTTCTGGAAAATAGTAACCAGTTTTGTGGCCCTTTGTTTGTTGGCTTCTAGGCAAATAGACCAACAAAGTTTTCTCCTTGGAACTTCTGTCTGCATGAACCCTCAGATCTTGTTTAACTTCAACAACCCGGGTGTCACGACCAAAAACCCACTAAGGGTCGTAGTGGCGCCGGACACCTCTGTCAGGCCAGCCAATTAGATTACCGATTAAAAATCCTTTTTAAAATACATCAAATTATAGAATTTTCTTTCCATTTTTATAAATAAAAGGGTTTTGCTTCAATTCAAATTTACAATAACAATTAAATCAATCTTTTCAAAAACCATCCCAGAACCCAGTGTCACAAGTGCATGAGCGACCACTAATAATGAAATAAAATACAACCTCTATCCGGAATACAATGGACAGGAAATAAATAATCAAAGTACAGAAAGGAACTATACTAGCTGCAGGTCGCCTCGCAATTTGCAGCTCACCTAGTCCCTGAATCGTCCGTGCTGCTGCGCCCAGTAGGCCGCTAAAATAAAGTATACCTGTGCAACAAAAATGCATAGAAGTGTAGTATGAGTACGTAATCAACGTGTACTCAGTGAGTGTACCGCCTAATCCCGAAGGGGTAGAGACGAGATGGTCAACTTT
>MU787273.1:5150-69602 GCA_026770625.1 Nicotiana glauca
TATCCGAGGAGTCTCCTTCTACTCCTCCTCCTCCTCATAGATAGTAGTTTCATTTCTTTTGTTTCGGTTGTATAGAAATTTCTGGATGATAGAGCCATAGTTTATGTCCTTTAGCCTGTGTTGCCCGTGGGTTTCCGGGTCTTGGAGGTTACCTCAGTATTGGTATTAAAGTGTATGTGCCAGGCGGCAACTATATACATTGTTCCTGTTATTTAGTTTTGATTATAAATTTGGCAATTGTTATTACTTCCACAAGGTGTTAGGCTTACCTGGTCACGAAAACTAGGTGCCGTCATGACGTGTTCACAATTGGTGAACTAAGGTCGTGACACGAGGTAAGTTCATTGTTAACCTTGACTCGAGTGATTAAGATCTAATTGTCTATTTTTTACATGTTTAGATATTGAGTAAACGTATAGGTGAGGTGACGAGTACATATGCATTGTTGTCGTGTTATAACATGCGGGTGCGTCTTATTCTTGTAATTGTTTCTTGTTCATTATCATATTATCCTTGTTTACACAAGTTAATCATTACGTTGATCATTCTTATCATATTTATGGATTGTGGTATTGATTGATTATAGAGTCAAAGTTGATGTTGATATTGTGGAACTGAATGTTAACGTAAGACTTGTTCTTGATATTTCTATCTCCCCGTAGTCATTGTTGTGTTTTGGTGAGGGGGAGTGGTAGTGCACAAAGGGTGATATCCTTCCATGTTTTGTGAGCGTTAATGCATGGAGGGTGATGTCGTTCTAGATTGTGAGTGTTAATGCACGAAGGATGATGTCGTGCCATTTTACGAGAGAGTTAATGCACGAAGGGTGATGTTGTGCCGTTTATATTGATTAGACGGTGAGGTGGAGAGTAAACGCACGAAGGTGATGTCGTACATTTTCCTTTATCGTAATTTTGTATCTTGTGATCCCCTCAGCATGTCCTCATCCCGTTATTACACGTCTAGCTTTTACTTGTTGTTATTTTGTACATGTACTGTTAAATTGCACAGGTTATTATGTATGTGTCTTGGCCTAGCCTCTTCACTACTTCATCGAGGTTTGGCTCTACCCTTACTAATACATGGGGTCAGTTGTAGTGATACTACACTACACTTCTGTGTAGATTTTGGTGCTGGTCACAATTGATCGAGAGGCACTAGAGACTCAAGGTAGATTTGTTGGCATTCACAGACCTCGAAGTCCCCGTCTATCTTTTATGTTTAACTATTTTACATGTTCAAACTCTTGTACTACTTTCAGACATTGTAATTGAAAAAAATCTTAGAATGTTCTTGAAATTTTGGCACCAGATCCAGGTAGTGGAAAATGCTAAAGTTGTTTTATTATTTTGCACTCGCTGCATATCGTCTTTAGCTTATCTTACTATTATCTGTTAAATTGAATAAGGATTGGCTTACTAAGTTTCTAATATTGGCTTGCCTAGCAAGTGGGATGTTAGGCGCCATCACGGTCCTGACGGTGGGAATTACGGGTCGTGACATTAGCAAACTCAATGAGAGGTATGTGATCATCCCAATTACCTTTAAAACAAGTACCTATCCCCAAGTGTCTGAGTAGTGCGCTCTGTCTGGCCAGATTTCTGAGGATTAAAAACAATGTTGGGGTTTACTCTTATGCCTAATCTTTTCTGAAAAGTCTTCTAAAAGATCATTGTAAACTAAGAACCACAGTCTGAAATGATGGACAACACAGTCCCATACAATCAGATGATTTCCTGAATGTACAACTTGGCAAAATCTTTTGCTGAACCTATTGCCTTTACGAGCAAGGAGTGCGTTGACTTGGTAAGTAAATAAGCAATTATGCAATTAAATCATGCTTTCAAAATGTATGAGATAATCCCATTATAAATTCCATATTTACCATCTTCACTAAGAATATGTGTATTTTGTTGTGAAACACTAGGCTTTCTGTTGCTCGATTTTCACTTATTGATAATTCGGACACTTGGCCACAAAGTCTGCGATGTTCTTTTTCATGTCGTTCCACCAACCAATCTCTTTGAAATCATGATATATATTTATAGAACCAAGGTGGATAGAATACCTAAAATTGTGGGATTCTAACATGGTCCTCCTTCTCTAAGTCCATCTACATCTGGAACACACAATCCGTGTATGTACTATAAAGTACAATCATCTTCCACTTGCTCAAAAGCCATCATCCTATACTTGTGAATCCCTTTTTAAGCTGCAACAAGTATAGATCATCAAATTGTTTTTCCTTCACTTCTACTACTATGGAGGAACAAGTCCTTATATGGATAACAACTCTACCATCTTCGGAGTCCAAAAGTCAAACTCCTCCTTGTCAAAGCAGTGAACTTTTTTCATCACAGTTGCCTTGTCTGCCTATACTTGATTATCTTTTCAAGGTACTTCTTGAAAACATTTACAACATTGTTCTGACCTACGTCTTTGACCAATACTCTGAATATTAGAGTCTCGTGCAATGACACTACACTTTAATACATAACTGGGCATGATTTTATAGTTTTTTATATCCCATACTAACCATGCGGTTTTCAAATATCCAAGTAGACTTACTGAGGATTTTCGCATCTCCCCCTTAGACCAATGGTTAAGGTCTTGTACTTGAGTATCCTTCTCTTATGTTGTGATCCAAACAACTATCATTATCTTCTGTAATTCTTTGCACTTTACGTCAATGATGACTCATCTTCTGAATTACTTTTGAGCAATCTTTCTTACTAGAAAAACTAAGTTAATTACATAAATGGAAGGTTGATGTATTCAGAACTATCGTACACAATCTTAATAATTTAACTCTTCTCACACCCTCAATCTTGGGGAACCTCGTTTCGATAACTATTAAAGGCTATTTTTCTGTAGATTGCTCTCTTATTTCTAAGCTATTTTGTCCACTATCACCGAACATCAGGTTTAACTTAAACTCTGTGCGTTCTAACACGCATTCGGTGTTGCAAACTATTACCAACTTACTAGTGTTAACATGTCTAAGTAAATCGAATCTTACATCTACTAGCTCTGCTAAAATTTCTAATTCACTGTATCTATTCAAAACTTACTTACTATTCTTTTACTTACACCACCTGCTAGCATCATGTTTTCTAATTTTGCTTTGAATTACTAAAGTTAATAGGAGGCCCGTTAAAGATATTTACTCTAAATCCGAAGGGTCATACTGCCAAATAAGGAATTTGTGTTAGAGATGCATAAAATTCTTCCGCGGATCGGACCCTTTTGGACTGATATATGCATTAAAAAGTCAAGAAATAGTGTTTCCAGAAAAGTGTGATTCTGCGGTCGAAAATGCGGTCGCGTAATAGCTACGCGGACGGCATAGTCGCCGTAGAATAAAGTAGTGTGTTCGTCAATTTGAGGTCAACTATGCGGCCAATTATGCGATCGCATAAATTATATGCGGGCCACAAAGTCGTCGCATAATTCCCTTGGGATTTTGTAAGTGGCAGTTCTACGGTACATTATGCAACCGCAGGATGGGTATGCAAACCACATTTCTGCCGCATACCCAGTCAATTTGTTCAGGTTTTGGGGAGCATTTTTGCGGTTAGTTATGCAGGCCGCATGTCAACTTTGCTCCAAATCCTTGAAGATTATCAATTGAAGCTACGAGGTCTTCTTCCTAAGAGGTAAGAACTGTACCCTCATCAATAATTTCAATTTTTTTGTTAAAATAGGTAATTAGCGAGTGGGTACATGGGTATAGGGCTAGTAATCTTGCATGCACAATAGATTATGGTGTATGGGGAGGATGAGAACTAAAGAGACAATAATTGGGGTATAATATTGAAGAAATTTCTTTCAAACAGGACTTAAGATTATAATGCACCTTTTATATTTGATAATATGCTCAAATGAGCCAGAATCTTGATCTCGTCTCTAATTCTTGGTTCAATTGTAATTCTTATACAATAGATCAAAGTGCTAAGAGTCCCGGAATTTTTATAAGAATTAGGAAAAAGATTTATTGAGGTATGTATGGCTAAAACCCCCTCCTCTTAGAAATTGAGCTTCCATGGTACCCGTGTAAGTTTTGTAAGTTCGAAACATAATTGATGCAGTGCTTGTTATGTTAAGTGAATTGATGTTGTGAAATGTGTGTGGTAAGTAATTCTCTAGGTGTTTAATGTGTTATTCTTTTAAATGGAAGTTTTTTGGAGAACATGATTTATGTGCTAAATGCCTAACTGTCATGCCAAGGTTACATTGGGACTAATATGCCAAACTTGACAAATTCCCCTCTATCCTTATGACTTAAATTATTTTTGCATATTCGTATGAATTTAAGTGGCAAGGTAAACGTTGAAAATGGGAAAAAATTGAAACATGAGTTACAGAATGTGGAAGTTGTGGCCCCAAGTGCCGATAAACTAATACATGTGTAACCAAAGGTTGGTGTGAGATGAATAACAGAAAATGGTAACATCTCGGGGAGACGGCTTAGCCGATCGGGCCGTGGTCGGACGCCATGATATATATGTTGATACCCAATTTTTCCCTAAGTATTTTTTGTACCCAAAATGCTTTCCAAATAACGTATATGTGCATATATGAGCACACCTAAGAGTTTTGGTACTTTACCAAATTTTTAATGATTTTTAAACAAATTTATTGGCTATTTTTATACCATAAAATCCAATAATTATTCCCAAATTTATCATTTTGGTGGATAGCCTATTTTTATTCACATATTTACACCAAAATATGGCTAACATGATTTTTGCATATTTTTTACCAATTTATTTAGTATTTTTTAAAAAAAATTGCACATAATTTCAATATTAGCCCCTTTTAAGATTTAATTATAATTATATTTATAAAACTGACTCCAGTGTTTTTAATTTGATAATTATGTATTATTAATCATTTTAGCATATTTTTTTTTTACTTCTAGAAATTATTTTGCTATTTCTTATAAATTAAACAAGGGAAAATGGCTATTTAAAATTTAGCCCTTTTTGCATTTTCAATTTTAACCAGAATTGGGACCCAATCTCAGACCCAAATTGAACCCAATTCCCTAACCCAATTTCCTAATCCACCTGACCCAACACCCAATCACCCGAACCGGCCCTTGTCCCTTTTAATCTGAGTCGTTGATCATTTTGATCAATGGCCCAGGCTCCCCCTTACCATTTTTAATTCTAAACGACCCCCCAAACGCTCCCCATTCTCTCAAAGACCGCCTCCTCTAATCCCTCGTCTCTCTCAAACGCTCTCACCCACCTTAAACCCTAATAGCTGCCTACCCCCTCTTCAACCTCAAATCACCGGAATCCATGGCTAATCTAATCATGGACGGCCTCTACTCACCACCTACTGCTCCCACATGCCTGCTCACTGAAGATTCGAGGCTAGACCTCAAGGTTCTTCATCCAGACCTTGGTCGATTCGAGATTCTTTGGTCGTTTCAGCCCTCGCTCCGGCGTATCTTGGCCTCTTGATCCTGGATTCGACCTTATCAACTCAGATCCGTTCTCGTGACTTCTAAGCCTTTCTCGTCCTTTAGGGTTCTCAGAAGCCCTAGCCTATTCGAGGTTCCTTTTCATTTATTCTTTTAGATCTGTGCTAGATCTATGTTATTGATAACATTTTAGAGTTTTTCCCCAAATTTTCTCTTTCAAAACTTTTCAAATCTATTTTGGGGTTTTCTGAAAATGGCTCCTAAAATGTTTTCTGATTCGTTTACTTTCCCTTATATGTGTTTATGATCGTTGTTTTATTTCATGTTATGTTCGAGGTTGTTCTCTTGTTTCTTACCGAATTTCTACAGAGATTCTTTTACATTCTGTGTTCACATGTTAGCCTAGGTTGTTGACTCACTTTTTGCTATATGTGTTTAGGCTCATGCTTTAATTTTGTTTATAAAGTTCCGCTGATCATGATTCTTGCCTACCTTTGTCTTAACGCTCGTGGTTTTCTTTTTTTTCTGTTTGTGCATGTTTGCATATCTCTGTGACCTTCTGTGACATTCTAGAACTTGCATGTCAGGAATCTTGGTTTCTTTTGAGATTTCTGAATGTTTCTTCTAAGGTTATTTGCTATTTGTTTTGTCTGGTTCTCATCTCTAAATTGATTTAACCTCGCATGCCTAATGTTTGTGCGCTCGTTATACACGCTGAATGTCCCTTTAAAATAACTATAGATTCAGGACTAATTTCAGACTTCCTTGTGTAAGCATTATTGATTCTTTCCTTATTTTATTTGAAAACTTTTTTTTAACCTTTCGATTCCCCTATTTCTGACTTGGTTCAGGGGCAATTTTGAATCCCCGATTCCCTGATTTACTACGTACCAATTGATTTACTTTGTCCTTGCCATATTTACTTGACCGTGTATTTTAAAATTTTTGTTCCTTAATTAAAACCCCTATGTATTTACCCCTTATTTGTATGCTATGCACAATATCCTTACTTGATCTCCTTCCTTAAATATCTCTTGCCCTTTACCGTTCAAATTTGAATTCCACAATTAAAGGGATTTTCTGCTGCTGATTTATTCTAATTGATACATGGTTATTTTCTTACCTTGTTCCCTACCTGATTTCAAACTATAAATATTCTCTTCCCTTCTCTTTGAACACACACGAACACAGAACGCAATCTGATTTCACAAGTCACTCTCACTTAAAAACTCTCTCTCTTTTACTTGTGCTGATGTGGACTTGTTTTCTTTGCTTTCTCCTGCACTCTTTTGCTTCTCTACTGGTATGTCTCAGTTAGTTTACATGCTTCCACCACAATTTGTTTACTTCTACCCATTTCTGTCCAATTCTTTTAGTTGACATTTGTTTCTAGATATTGTAACATGTTCCCCCTTTCCTTTGCAATTTAGTATTTAAATTATGTATGCACCCTGTCAGTTGCTTGTCATGAATTTGACACTTTATGAATCCCAAACCCTCATAACCCTTTATATGTGAGTTATGGTTCAGGTCATGACAACACTCTAATATTGTTGTCCATGATTCTAGATTGGATTCTTTGAATCCCAAACTCAATCAGTTCCCATTCCCTTCCCCCTTTATGTGTTTTTGAGCTTTAGACTTGGGTCTGGCAGTGTCCTAATCACTGTCCATACCCTGTTCTGACCTTCAAGGGTTTGCTCTTAATGTGTTTTACCAAGCAGGGGATAGGGGTGTGACAGCCTACTTTGTGGCTAGGTATGACCACCACATGTCATGGCTCCCCAATCCCCCTTTCACTTTGCACTTACTCATAGCTATTAAGTTATGCCCCTCGCTTGCAAGCCATGCTTTGGGACCCCCTGAGCTCCCTCTAAACTTGGATGCCTGAGAGCCGGCTCTTCCACACTGCACTGTTTCTATTTTAATGGTATCTTGGTTGTAAGCAATGCCGGGAATCCCTGAGATTCCTTGGAACTTTGAAACACCCTGGATAAAGAGAAGGCTTTGGAAATCTGGATCGCGGAAGTGGCTCAATCGCATATTATTTGACATTAAGGTTGAATTAGACTGCTCGGATCTAGCCGTTAGCTTCTGATGTATTTTTTCTATATTCCTGGTTTGTAATAACTTGTATAAACTCGGTGAGTATAGTAAAGGGATGTGGGAGGGGTCTTTACTTTCTTGCATCAAAAGGGTATAAATCATGATCTTAGGACTTTATTATTTAACCATCTAGAGATCCTGCCTATAGGACCATTTTAATCACATATAAAGCAAGTCTATAGGACTTAACGCTCACTGTCTGCAATTATGCATATAGAAATCCTGCCTATAAGAGTTAATTTTCTGCAAATTTATAGATATCATGCCTATAGGATGTGCATACACATGACATTAGGTAAACTTTAGGATTAATAAACAAGCATCCGTCCACAAGTTTATTAACAGGTTCGGTAATCAATAACTTGTAGATATCATGTCCATTGGAGCTTCTTTTCAATCAAACTCGCTTAGCTTGTTTAACAGAAGTAGCAATTGATTAGCCGTTTATTACACGCCTAAGTCAGTACATGTTTTCCAAAATGTAGTCTCTGATAAAACTTGTTTCAAATCAGCGTGTACTTTTCCCTAAAAATCTATTTCTTTAAGCGGTATATCTTTTCTGAAACTACTTTTTTCTAATATTCTGCCCAAACTTGTTTTCCAACTCAATTCCTGTCTTTCGAACTCATCGTTATAAATCAGCTCTGCAACTCACTCTTTTCTTTAGATAACTCTATCCCTTCTGGAATTTTCAAAACTTTTCTTTTTTTTGTCTTTAACCACTATTAGGCAATTTGTTTTCCCTTTTGAACTAGTCTCTAAATGTCTGCAGCATACCTTTTTCTTCAAAACCATTCTGTATAATCATCTTCTAAAATAAGTAATTTATTAAATCAACTCGCGATTAATTCAGTGCCTTAATCTCTGACAACTGTATCCGAGTTGACTAATGCAAACTTTCTGTCCAAATATATGTGTTGAACCACTCCGATCAATGCTTAATATTAATCTAAGACCAAATCAGTATTTGTCAAGGCATGCTAAACTATATGATTATTTGATTTCTGGGGGTTTGTTTGAGACTTATTTTCTTGTGTATTCTTCCCTTTATTTGATACTTATTTTGAATATCGAGCTAGAATTTTATCCTTTAAACTCCATAAAGGCCTCCATCCCTTTTTTTCCTTTTAGGATTAACCAAATACCCCGGGGCTGATAGGATTGGGACGGGTATTAGCATGCGATAAGTAAATGATACCATTTCGCGCTTTAATACCTTAACGGGGTGGGAAGGGTAGACATGGATATGATGATTACAAATGGGTACCAGTGTTGTGCGAATGATCCATGTAATGTATAAACCTAGGACTCCCCTCTCCTTTTATTAGTTTTAACAATTTTTTTTTGAACTTTAAAAGCTGCTGCACTTTCAACTTCTGTTTCTCACACGATTTTTTGGTTTGATTGCCCTAATTGCTTTACTTCTTCCCTCTGCTTGCATATTTCTTTTACAACTAAACTGCTTCCTTTCTGAATTTCAGCACTTCTTTTAACCTTTTTGTGCTTCCTATTATACTTGTTAGTTTATTCGTATTTGCATTTAAAGTCATAATTGTAGCATGGCCGGGAACCACACTAGTGGATCTTGAGGGGTGCCTAACACCTTCCCCTCAAGATAATTTCAAGCCCTTACCCAAAACACTGGTCTGCATCTTTAATTCTTCTAAAATTTTCCTAATGCACTATAATCATTAGGTGGCAACTCTCCAAACTCCAAAAACCCAATTCCCAAACGGGATAAGAGTTGTCTTCCCGAATGTAGTGAACCCGATTTTGCGAGGAAAAAGGGGGCGTCGACAATATATACACATGATAGTAATGTAATGATGATTGAAATTTTAAAGTGTGAATGAAATAATGGTAACGTCTCGGGGAGACGGCTTAGCCGATCGATCCATGATCGGACTCCGCTCATGGAAGTAGTGGTAATATGGATAATGATGCAACAACATGAGATGCTCCAATCTAAAATTTCAAGAACTATGTGAAAATCATGCGAACCTCCTTATATTGTCGACATGGTGCTTATTTGAAACTTTGTTGCCTCTATAGTTTTTCTTTACTCTTGTATGGTTGTTCTTTCTAATAGGATGGTGTTTAGTTACACATACTAGTACTATTCCACGGTACTAATGTCCCTTTTACAAGGGATGCTACATTTTTAAATGAATTTAAGTGGCTCCATAGCGTATAGTGTCGATCTTGTGTAGCGGAGCACCCTCTTCTCAAAATTTTTGTGAGCCCCTTCCTCCTTCAAGGGGTTATGTTATACACCTTTTGCTATAGATATCCAATTTGAGGTATAGCCGGAGCCTTGTTGGCGGTGTTGTTATCATTGTCTTTTGTATCCTTAGAGGCTTTATAGTCGTTCGTGTGGGTTATGTTCGGGTATTGGATAGGTCAATGAACCATGTTGTAACCTTGTACTCTTGCTTTCTTCTAAACTATAACTGTATGGAGTCTTGGAAGCCTATCTACGGTTAAGGTTTTGTTATAAAATAAGCTATCCATGTTGAATGTACGACTCCTTTTATTGTCTAATTAAATGGAATCGGATCCCTTAATCGCATTGATTTGGGTTGGAAGTGTTTGATATGGCTTGCTCAGTTGGGTTCACTCGATTGAGCGCCGGTCGTGCCTCCCAAGGTTGGGGCATGAAAGTGAAACATAAGGTTATTCTCAATTGCCATCACATCTGTCCCTATTCTACGGCCGCATAATATAATTTTTTTGAATTGTGTATATGGATCAGACTTAGAGAAATTTCATTTTTCTTAAATAAAAATAGGAGTATCTAATCTCAAAATTTCTATTCACTTCAAAATCATATCAGACTATAAATATATGGGGTAAACCCTTAGTCACATAACCTAAGGGGAACTGTCTTATTTTTACCTCAAAATAATAGAGGCTTTGCATTTCGTATATCATATCTTCTTAGCCATATGCATGAGTTGTATGAAAATACATCATTTGTAATAACAAATGTTTCTAACTCCTAAGTATTTGCCATTAGGAACTTTTCTATACAAAGCTATAGTGATCAATTCGGTGCCCGCTACAGTTGAATCCTTAACCTGTTACACTAGGGGGTCTGACATCTAAACAATCGTCATCAAACATGTGTCTCCATTTTCAAGAATCAAAAATGAAACTGTTTAATGAGGTAAAACACATATGGATACACTTTCATATACAAACTTATCCTTTGAAGTATTAAATCATCGTATGAATCACTTCATGCACCATTCACTGAATCTTGGATCTCAATCTGAACCTAAAATATGCGAAGATTTCACTATAATCACTGTTACTTACATTTTCGTTTAGAACTCATAGGCATCATTGTATACATTTATTTGGATGCATTGAGAATTGGAGATGTGGTCACTAAATAACTGAATATTGGCATGCTAAATAACCATAGACATGCTAACTGAAAGAATGTGCAACTAATAACTTAGGAAAATCGATAACCATAGAACATGATAACTGTGTTTGTACTTTCTGATAAGATTATTATCTAATCTCTACTACTACCCATCAGATCCCACTTCTAACATCACCTCAAGTCTCATTTGTTACTAACCTATATTCCATAATTATACCCTAATAGGAAATAATCCTCTCTAGGACCTTGAGTTTTTCCTACCCGTCGCATAAGCATTCGATCTATCTGGAATTGAATAGGAAGAGAAGGTTACATATTGATCTAATCTTAACGGCATGATCTAGATTAGAAAGAAGACAATCCATGATGTCTTGATAGTTACCGTTTATATGAGTGGTCGGCACACACATATAAAAGAAATTCCACCTGACATGACCTCATAGATTCTCTAGGACTCTTGTACCTAGGGCTACGATACCAAGCTTTGTCACACCCCAAACATGGGCCTGGATATTACACGACACCCAGTGCCTAAGTAGATATGACAGAGCGAACCAACTGGTTGGCTGAATAATCATGTGATGTCATAACATACTGAATAAAAAAGATAAACTAGCACATATTGATATAGTGAAAGTGTGAATGATATAAATCAAAAAAGTTAAAATAGTAATAAAATTCAGTAACATATATGTAGAAAACATTGCTTAAGATAAAAAACCTGAGACTCTGTCTAACTGTTACTCTAGTCTACGAAGCCTTTAATAAAGTACGGAAAATACTAACCGTTAAAAAATACTAAAGACTGTAATGTAATGCTAATGACATAAAAGAACTGGGGATCACCAAATAACTGGTAAGAATATCCTAGAGCCCTGTATCGTCAACCTATAAATCATTACCTGCATCATGAGATGCAGGCCCTAGCAAAAGGGAACTCAGTACATTCAAATTGCATTGATATGTAAAGCAATTGAAAGAAAGGACTATAAATGGTGAAACTAAAATTAAATTGATAATTGGGAACAAATACTAATAACTTGTCTCAACACAAACCAATGGGCCGCAACGGGCACCCGGAAGATTGCTCAATCGAGTACCCACGTAATGTATCTTTCGTATCATATTATCATAAGTAAATGAGCCAGAGAAGCTGTCGTGAGATAAGCAGAATGAAACATAGGGAAATACTCGACATAGATCGACCCAACCTAATATAAAATCTTACATACGTTACATACGGACTTATAAGGCCAACATAATCATTTGTAAACTCAAAACATAGGCCGACAAGGCCATACAAGTATCCGTATATATGACATATGTATACAAGCCTCTAAGAATACATAATTTTGTTAAAGTTTGGGATAGAGTCCCGCCATATCATATAATACATGTTAAAATCTTACTAACCAAACAAGCAACTCCAAAGCAAATGGAGCGCACCAATATCTTTCGCTGAGCTAATAGCCTATTTGGAGAGCTCTTGACCTGTCTACCAGGACCTGTGGGCATGAAAAGCAGCATCCCCAGGAAAGAGATACATCAATACGAATAATGTACCGAGTATGTAAGGCACATAAATCTCTGTAAATCATGAAATACTTATAGTATCATGCACATGCGTATAAATATCATGTCATGCCTCTGTTCGTAATATCATCAAGCCTTTGAAGGCATCCATCATATACTCTCAAATTACTTCGTATACCACTCACTTTTAACACACTTTGCACACCATACTATTATGGTTATGTGGTACCTTGTATGGCCGTAGTCCATAAATATCGAGTATTATACCTCGGACTGAATTTTATCCCAACTTGTCAAACTTTGATGAAACTTATTTTCTTCAATTTTCTTACCCTCTCACCTTTATAAATTTACTTATCCCTTGTTTGCAATGGCGTAATAATTGTAACCTCAAAATAATATCCCGAACTTACGTTGATTAACTTATGACAAAACTTAATCGTACGAAAATGCGGGATGTAATATCTCATTTCTGAGTTTTTATCAAATTACTTATACCGTACCTTTACATACGAAAACATGGGGTGTCACATAATTTGATAGCTGAACTGATAAAGGAACTCATAACAGATAATTGAACTGAACAAAGGAAGTAAGGGCATGAATAATCCATCTTCTGAATGATGAACACCCTATTTATCTCAATAAATAAATTGCGGCCTCATGCCCAATATATATGTGCACAAAATATGGCCTCAAGCCCATGTATACGTATACATAACTGCAGCCTCAGTACCAAAAATTTATAAAGCATAAACTGCAGCCTCGGGCCCAAATATAAATGTTGAACATTCAGGGATTTAAAAAGAAGAACTGAGCGTACTGTAATACACGATACTTAGAAAGAAAACCATACTAAGTTCATTAAGTATATAACTTGTCCCTGATACCAACTCAGAACGAGTGTAGTACCATTGTTGGAGAAAGATAAATATTAAGAGGAATAATGATGATTAGTTCTACAAGAGAATTACAATTAAACCTGCAGCCTCAAAATTTCAATGAGAAAGTATACCGAATTACTGGCTCTAAGGGCTCTCTTGGCCAACTGGCATATCAAAAATCTTTTTCTTCGATCAAACAAATCAACTTCTGGTAATCACTCATTAAAAGTAATTATTTCATTTGTTGATTTCTATTTTTTTACACTCTGTAATGATCAACCACCTTTTTTTAGAGAACAGAGAACGAGATAAAGTTTAGAAAGCAAAGATTTTTTTACACTATTAATATTTTTTTTCCGGGGAGAGAATTCGATGATCCTCCTGAACTCTGAATATCCCCTTTTATAGGTAAAGTAAAAGACTCAATAATATATTCGTGACCTCATTGCTTACGTTGAAGAGCAATAAGGACTGACAAAGAAAGACAAAGGGTGGGTCCCTATGTCTCTCAATTATTTTACTAAGACTCCAAAAATTTTAAAAGCTGAAAATGACTTAAAGTACAACTACTAACAAGTTATAAATAACTTTAGGCTTAATAATTCATAAAGGACGAGATTTCTTAACGATGGGAAATTTCTTGCTTAGATATAGACTTTAATAGACCCACAAGATGTCCACGATGGCATGGATGATTTTGGTGTGTATACTTCTTCAATCCACTAGTCTTCGCCATGAAGACACTTGTACCTGTTTTTATTTTTCTGCCTTCTTTTTTCTGACCATTCTACTTTTTTCCTTTTATTTTTGAAGAATCTTCTTTTTCCTTTCCAAACGTTCTATAGCTTTTATGTGGGCTATCATTTCTGCTTCTTCGGAACTGGTTCTATGAGCTTATGCCGAATATAGTATATTACTTTTATATTGGCTCAACTCAATCTCTGCGTAAGCGGAATAAGGATCTTGGGTTTCTTGGTTCCATATTATATTATTCTCATGGTACTCATTTATTGCATCTTTAACCCACTGATAATAAGGATGATCCATGCACGTGTTAGAATAATTCCAGCCGGCTAATATTCCTAGCCATGTCTCTTTGGGGATATATTTTTTTCTTGAAAGATAGAGCGTTGTAAATCAGAGTGTTCCTCAGCCCCATCAAGACCAGAAACTCTATTTCATTTTATTATGCTCGAATATGGTAGAGACTTTCCTTGATGAATATGAACAGGCCTGTGAAACTAGATAGTAACATATTTCTTTAAGCCTAAAATATTTTTAAAAAGCAAAATCCAATAACTATAATAGTTAAACCATAATAAGAATTTTTGTAGCCAAGGATTCCGTTGGTGGAATTTCCTGAATTTACCGCTCTTAAACTCTAAAAAAATGTGATAATGATTTAGTATATACTAGACCATCCTTAATATTTCTTCTAAGAATTCTTGGGGATATGCCACAAAGATACGGGCAAACGATTTACTCCAAATGGCTTTAATATGGAGCCTTCATACTTTTAGAAAACTTCTAGCTCATAATGAGTCCATCTTTCAAGGTAGACTGGTGTATCCCAAGGATATGATAAATCCCTCACTTTTGGGGACTTTTTAGAAATGGTGGAGGATTGCTGACTTGATCTAGAACTTTAGTGACTTCCTTTTGTACCCGTGCTAGATTTTAATGTTCTTACACTAGATCTCATTTTGCACTGGTACATAAAGACTTGTAGGAGTACCTTATTCTTGAACGAGTGAGAAAACTCAAAGGGTCTAGATAAGACATCAGCAAGGATATTATCTTTGCCCTTTAGATGCTTGACTTTGAACTTGTATGGTGAAAACTGTTAAGCCCATATGAGAATTTGAGGGTTGGGATGATTTTTGGATTGATCTGTATCATCTTTGAAAATGCCTTCCTGTCCATTCAACGAGAGATTCTGTATGGATCAGAAAGAAGTTGAACTTCTCTATTCATATTTTTGACAGCACGAATTTCTTTAAAGGTGGAATGCTAGTGTTGTTCAACATCTTTTAATTTTTCACTCACATATTCACAGATTCTCTGCTTTCCTTCATGTTCCTCCATTAGTACTGCACTTCAGTATTGTTCGCTTGCATCTGTTTGAAACACCTTTTTCTCGTCTGATGATTTGGAGTGTTTTGGATTGCTAAGATAGGAGTTTCAACCTTTTGACAAAAGCTATTTTCCCCAAGCTAGTGGTTTTTTCTTTAGCATATTACTAGAGGAGTAATATATTCAGAGACTTCTGGAATACAATCTCAAACATAGATGACAATTCCTAATAATTGCTGGATCTGATTGGTTGAGAGACACGTATCTGGAAATTTAGAAGCCCTTTTGATATATGGGACCATGTACTGAAAGAACCTTGGGTGAATTCCATTCCCAAGAGCTCAATCTTTTCCTGTGCAAGAATCATCTTTTTTTTGCTTATAGCATAACACCAAATTTCGTCACCAATTCTATGAACTGATTTAGTAATTTGAAATAGTCTTAAATGGAATTATTAAATAATAGATATAAACCAACACTGAATTGAGAGTAGGTAGGATTATTTTTATTATGGCTTTCTGGAATAAGGACAATGCTGTCTTTAGTGCAAAAGGCATCATTTTCCATTGGAAATGGTTGTCTCGTATGCAAAACCCAGTTTTTGATCTTTCATCTTGATGGACTCCGAGTTCCTAGAAAAATACTCTAGGTCAAACTTGGAAAATATATGGACTTTAGCGAGATGTGAAAATGGGATAAACTTGTTTGGAACGGGAAATTTATCATCTTGTAGAAAGAAGTTCAAAGGATGATAATTGATTACTAGTCTTTACGTTCCTCTGATATGTTATGATCTTTTGTTGACATAGAAATCTTCACATGCCCACTATGAGTATGTTGGTTCAATTAATCCAACGTTAAGTTGTTCTTCACATTCCTTCATCGCCAGTTTCAAATGTTCAGGGTTCATTCCAGAATGGCTTGCTTTTGTGGGGTCGATGTTCTCATTTTTCTTGAAGGGAAATTTGATGTATAATCCTTCATTTTTCCATGAAGGAGTTTTTCACCTTTTGAGGAAGTATACATGGATTCATCATAGACTTGTTCCCTGATTTGCTCACTAATCAATATGAATTGGTCTTCTTTAGTGACTTGGAATAGTCCAGAGATGTTGCCATATTCCTTGAACTGATTTTTTAATTTGATCCCATCAGCTTCAACTAGGAGTTTGTTCTTGAGTTTACTATATAGGTCAAAGGCGATGATCAAATATTTTCCAGGAATATCTTATCCAATGTTGCTTGACCTTATTTAAGGCATGTAAAGAATTCAATTGTGATCGTGTGTCTTGTTGGAAAAGTTGTTGTCAAGACCCCTTGTGATGATGTTCCAAAGTTTTTGGAATGGGGTACCCAACATTCCTCTAGTAGTATGGTTGTATTCACGATCGAGTATGATGCTCCAGTATCATAGAAAGCCATTAAAGAGATAGGTTTATTCCACTTAATAGGATATACTTTTACCCCTGTCAAGGGAGTGTGGTGATACTGAAAATTCCTTCCCCTAAATCTGATTTGTCTATGGTGGCATCATCCGTTGCATCAACTTATGGTTCTTCAGTATGAGAAATATGGTACATGTGATTTCCATATTCTTCAAAGATTATCTGGTGAAAACAAAGTGTCTTCACTTATCTCTTCCTCTTGTGAAAATATTGATTATAAATCATCGCCAATGTCAACACCTATGTACTTTTGGATATCGGAGATTAACCTGATTGATTTTTTATTTCAGGGTCGGTTCTTTGCAAAGTGACCTATTGTTTTGCATATGAAACATAAATTAGGTCTTTTTCTTGAAAACATATTTGTTTTTCTTCTCATGAAATAATTCTTTCTTTTTCCGAACATGCGTCCATCTCTTTCCGTGTATCTGATACCCAAAGGATATCACACAGTAATAGAACAAGGTATTTCTATATTGGTGAAGAACCAATTTCAACACAGTAATAGCTCCCTATAATCAACACACAATCTCCATGATCCATCTTTTTTCCCACTAGAACCACTAGTGAAGAAAAAAATCTATTGCTATATTGGATAACACCTTGTTGTAACATTTCGAACACAAGTTTTTCAATAATATCTTCTTCATAGAAGAGTACCTGTAAGGTCTGATATTCACTTGTTTAGTCCCCTCCTATAGGGGAATTCTATGATCAAAAACTCCCCTCTGAGGAGGTAAGGTTGTTGGCTCCCTAAAAAGCATTTGATACTGTCCAAGCAATTTCTAAAGGGCCTCTGGTAGGGGGTCTTCAACAGGCAAGTGAAGTGCATTAAAGTGAGGGTGACACTCTTCCATAGTCCTAGGAAAAACCACTTGTAACATGAAGAACTGAGCCTCTGCACTACAGTTCCTATTGATAGCCTTAAAACTTGAAAGTTTACACTCTTCAGTAACACCCTTCAACACATGATGTTTGCTCTAATAATTAAAGGACATAGTAAGCTTAGTGTAGTCCATAGTGTCTTCATCCATACGGCCCATAAAACCAAGTCATACTTCCCAACAGGAAAGGCAATCAAATCTGAGGTATAAGTAGTGCCCCGTAACATCCATTAGAAATCACTTACTACCCCAAAAGTAGCCTCCATAGTGTTGTTGCCCTGGTGTGTACTTATCATTGCAAAAGTACCATAAACCCTGAGCCCTTTTATCTTGCATTTCTGCTGGTGAAATCACTCTCCTAGTTTTAGAATTGGAGTTATTCGTAGGGAGTAAGGCTGGTTTATGGGTAGTTGAGAGCTGTGGGTTAGGATTTTTAGCAGGCTGTAACTTATAGGAAGGTTTGCTATTAGTATGTTAATAAGGTCCAGGAAGTTGCTTCATGCTGCGAGAATTAGCTGCTAGGGTAGCTTCAACAAGTCTAGCTAATCGATAAGTCTTTGAGAGTGTCTTAGGTTCATGTATCATAATAGGACCAACTAACTCCTCCTTCAATCCACCTAAGAAGCAAGATATTGCTTGATCTACTGATAAGCTACATTGTGAAATAAGCCTTTCAAATGCAAACTGAAATACCCTCACTGTGCCAGTCTATTTCAGTGGTTTCAACTCGAGCATAGGGTCAGCAAACTCATCCCCAAATGTTTCAACCAACACAGCCAGATACTCCTCCCATTCAGGTAAGCCAGGTACACCTCTACACTTTTAAAAAGCTTGATGCCAAGAGAATGCTTCATCATCTAGGTTCACAGCCACTAATCTTACTCGTTCATTAAGAGGAGTATTGTCGATGGAAAAATATTACTCAATTCGATACAGCTAATTTTTTAAGTTTTCACCATTACAACGAGGAAATACCATATTGTGATTGCGATTACGATTATTAGCAGCATATTGAGGATTTGGACCCAAAGCACCTTGACCTGGTGCAGTAGTTTGAACTCGATCTATAGATGTGGAACTTCAATTATTCATTTGTTGTCGTAGATGCATTCCTTCAAAGAAACTTTTCAGAGCACTGACCAGCTAAACAAGTTCAATTTGCCTACAATCCATGTTATCTTTAAGTTCCTGGTGCATCTGATCCATGCTAGCTCGTAAATCTAGTTGTTGAGTTGCTAAATCCTTATATTGCTCTTGAATATTAGCAGCTAGAACACCTTCGATCTCGTCAATAGCTCATCGAGGTCCCCTCAGAATCACTGAGCTCTAAGACCAATCGATACCCAAAGGATATCACACAGTAATAGAATAAGGTAACGAGAAGGAAAAGAAGGGAAAGAAAAGATAAGAGAGAATAGAAGAAGAGAAGGACGGAGATCAGAGGGATCAGAGAAAGAAGAGATATTGGAAACAAGAGTTTTTCTTATATAAAATCGCCTTTCATCTATTACAATTCACTATTTAAAACAAAAGGGAATTGAAATGCAATGAGAACAATGCTGAAAATCAAAAATTGCAACTAACTGATTTTCCCGCCACTAACTAACTTTCAAATTTCAACTAACTTCAACTTACATTTGAAAAATCCTACTTGGCATCCAACTCAACTGCCAAGTCAGCTGTTGTTGTTGCATTTCGTGTATCAGTATCGAGGAAGCTTGAACCTTTTGAACTTTATTCTCCAATGTGTGTTGCAAACTGTGAAACTCCTATCCTTGCTAATAAAATATGTTTTGTTGCATGATTAGTTCAAATCTCGAGACATCTTATTTATTTGGTTGAAGAATTTCCTTTTGCTGCAAAGGTCATCTTGCATATAGAAAATGCTTGACTTATTTCACCAACATTCATGGCGATAACAGATGTACCATGCTCCTTCAATAAGGCTGAGATTCTTTCAAATAATATTGGTGGGAGGGAAGAGATCAATCTTGTTTTAGAGAAATATCCCCACCAATATGATAGAACAACTTAATTATCTTTTAGAGATGACGATCAATCTTTTTTTCCTGACATAGGATTGACACTTCATTTCAAAAATTTATTTTCTTAGATTTTTTTTTGTTCTGACTTTGACTTATATAGAAATAAGAATGACTTATTGCTATGTTCCATGAAAGATCTTGGGAAGTAAGTAAATTATTCTTATTGGTGGTTCCAATCGATGCCCATTATTCTGGAAGTGTTCCAAATAATTTTGCTGCGAATTCTGACAAGATTATAATTAACATCCAAGTATAAAAAAACATATATTATTTATAGCCATTTTTTTATGTGAAGATCATCCAAAGTGAAAAGTATGAAATCATGTACCCACCATCCTTGGTGGAGTGATTTGTGGTTCTGCAGTCATGCCTTCTGCATCATCTTCTTTCTCATCAATTTAAGGTGTTATTGGTCACACTATATAGGTTGGTGGAAGTGTTCTCCTATCATCTTCGAATGATTCCTCCTTTGATTCAGTAATTAATGCATCATCAACGGTCTGTTCCATTTCAGACATATTGGACAGGGGCTCGAGTTATCAGAAAATAGATATGATGACCCGACCCGTCGTCTCATGAGTTACCACTCCGTTTTCCCTATTTTATGTGTATTCATGTTTTATTATCAGTATTTGTTGTGTTATAGTTGATTTGGATTAGTTTTGATAAGAAATAAGACACTTAGTCTCTTTAAGGAAGGCTTTAGTTGGAAAATTCAACCGGATATTGACTTATGAGTTAGAAGGTTCGGATATTATTTTCGGTGATTCGGTTAGCTTCGGGGGATGATTTGTGACTTAGGAGCGTAATCGGAATTGATTTTGGAGGCCCGGTGTAGAATTAGGCTTGAATTGGCGAAGTTAGTATTTTGGCGAATTTCGGTTGATAGGTGAGATTTTGACCGGAGAGTCGGAATGGAATTCCGAGCGTTGTTGTAGCTTCGATATGTGATTTGTGATGTGTGTGCGAAATTTCAGGTCATTCGGACGTCGTTTGGTTGGGTTTTTGATCGAAAGTGCATTTCGGAAGTTTTTGAAGAACTTAGGCTTGAATCCGATGTGATTTAATGGTTTTAGCGTTGTTTGATGTGTTCTGAAGATTGGAACAAGTTTCGATGATGTTTTAGGATGTGTTAGTATTTTTGGTTGAGGTCCCAGGGGCCTCGGGCCAAATTCGGGTGGTTAAACGAGTGTTTTTTAAGTTTGCTGCAGGTATATTTTGCTGTCATCGTGTATTTCCGCTTCTGCGGAAATGGACCGCAGAAGCGGGTGAAGGATCACAAAAGCGGTCAGTGCTTTGGTAGTGTAGTTCCGCAGAGGCCGAATAATTATCGCATCAGCGGGTCCGCAGAAGCGGTTTTGGGTCATAAGAGGAAGTTCCGCGAAAGCGGGAATGGTGTCGCAGAAGCGGCTTTGGACTTTAAGTAAAATTTCACAGAAGCGGTATCGCGAAAGCGGGTGTAGGGACCGCAGAAGCAAAAATCCCTGGAGTCAGAAGGGTTTTATATTCATTTTTGTTCCCCGAAGCTTATGTTATATCCACCATTTTTAAGCGAGCTTGAGAGCTATTGGACGGAATTGAAGGGGGATTTGGACGGGTAATTATTGGAGGTAAGATTTCTGAACCTAAAACGTGATTTGTATGTGAAATTGGTCTAGAAATTCATGGAAATTAAGCCTAAAATTGATGAACTAGGGCTTGAGTTTTTGATAGTTCAAATTGGGATTTGATAGGACATTTGAGCTCGGATTTGGGAGTTCTTGGTATGTATGAACTCGTGGCGAGATAAGGAATCCGGTAATGATAATTTATTGATTTTTCGAGAAGTAGGCCCGGGGCTCGGGTTTAGCTTATTTCGAGATTCTTGATATTTTTTGATTGTTTTTTGTTCCCTTAGCATATTATGATGTATTCGCTCTGATTTTGGTTAGATTCGACGCGCGTGGAGGCCGGTTTGAGGGGCAAAGGCCTCGCGAGCTAGAGATTTCATCGGTTCGAGGTGCGTAATGATTGTAAATAATATCATGAGGGTTTGAAACCCCAGATTTGCACATCGTAGTGTTATATTGAGGTGACTTGCATGCGGGATAGTGGGCGTGGGGTAGAGCACCGCTGGCGATTGTGACTTGGTCCATCCCGATTAATTAAATTACCGCGTATTTGACTGGAATTTATTTATTATCACTGTTGTTTGGGCTGATTGTCGTATTTGAGCTTCGTGCTAAATATTTGAACTCTTCGGGGATTATTTTTACTGTTTTTACTTATTACTTGAACTCAGTCATACTGCTTCTCCACTACTTTACAACTCAGCCACTTTTACTCAGATTGAGTCTTAAATGATAATTTAAAGGATATTTTGGGCTGAGGACTACTGTTTTACTAGTGCCCGAGGGGCTTGTGATGATATTCTGACTGAGTGGGGCCGAGGGCCAGATATGAGGATACACTGAGGGATGTGAGGCCTAGGGCCTGGATGTGAGGGTTATATATATGGATCAGATTGCACACCGCAATAGTATATTATATGGATCGGACTGCACGCCGCAGTAGTATATGATATGGATCGGACTGCACGCCGCAGTAGTATATTATATGGATCAGACTGCACACCGCAGTAGTATATTATATGGATCGGACTGCACGCCGCAGTAGTATATTATATGGATTCGACTGAACGCTGCAGTAGTATATTATATGGATCGGACTGCACGCCGCAGTGATATAGCGCTTGGAATGTAGGAGCCCCTCCGGAGTCTGCTCCCCAACAGTGAGCGCGGGTACCCATATGGATCGGGCTGCACACCGCAACGAGTTATGGATCGAGCTGCACACCGCAGCGATATATGGATCGGGCTGTGCGCCGCAGCGGTTATTATGTGATACTGTTTCTGAGAGTGATTTGAGAGAGAGAGACTGAGGGGCCGAGAGTGTTGTGGAGAGCGAGCCCGAGGGGCTGGTTTAGTTTGAGATATTGCCTTAGGGGCGAGCTTTTATGTGCTCATTTTGCATAGTTCTTTCCGTTTACTTGTTATACTGTGGTATTTATGCCCGAGAGGCGGATTTTCTGTGCTAATCAGCACTAACTATTTTGAAACTGTTTTCGTAATTGTTGAAAAGACCATTTTCGAAATAGATTTGAACTGAGCCAAAACATTTCTAAAGATTTCACTGATTTCACTGTTCTCTCATAAATTGTACCCGGCTTCTGTATAGCAGGTTGGTTGCTTTACGTGATTTCTGGATGCTCAGTTATTATTTACTTTTATTACTCACTGAGTTGGAGTACTCACTTTACTCCCTGCACCTCGCGTGCAGATGCATGTATTGTTTACCCGGTAGCGGGTTTTGATCTAGCTGAGCAGAGTGGCCGCCAGAGTTCGCGACACCGGATTACTTCCTTTGGTTCTAAATTTTATTCTGTACATTGTTGGCCGTGTAGTTGTACTTAGATTTCTCTGGATGCTTGTGGCTTGTGACACTCCGGTCGGGCTGTATTGGGTTGTATACACATTGATTAGTATCATTAATTCATATTCGAACTGTTATATAACTGATTAACTACTTTAAAGTGGTGTTCTGGAAGGGTCGGGCTGGTATTGTCTTCACGAGAGGTGCCATCACGACCGGAGCGGGGGTTTGGGTCGTGACAAGCTGGTATCAGAGCCTAGGTTACTAAGTCTTACGAGTCATGAGCAGGTTTAGTAAAGTCTTGCAGATCGGTATGGATATATCTGTATTTATCCTCGAGAGGTTGCAGAACCTTTAGGAAAACTTCACATTCTTGAATTCTTATCATGCGTCCTTGATTCGGCTTGAAAAGAAACTCTTGAAATTCCTTTCACATGTTTGTGTGCACACATTAGCGCTCAGTATCAGATGTGCCTTGATGTCTTGTGATTCCTGATCAAGGGGAGAGATGTAATCTCCGTGAGTTTGATGTTGGCCCAGTCTGGAGGACTTGAGGCCGGATATTTGCTTATGGCTTGAACACCGAGGTGTTGATTGTGTGATCAAGTGTTTTGAACTTATATGTTCGATATTGTCCCTATTAGCTGGAATGGCGATTTGGTATTCATGTGATGAGTATGTTAGTACTGTGAGGTGTATCTATATGACTTGGTAGTGACGAAGAAGTCTACTGGATAATAGATGAACTGTTAAGTGTTCGATTTCTATTGTGATTTCATGTGTATACCGAGTTGTGGCCGTGTGAAGAATATTTTCGTGTCTCCTAGTTGAGGAGTGTAGTGCGTTTCATATGGCGGTACGAGTTCAGACCCAGGAAGACTAAATGACTGTGTAATGTGTATGACGGTGGAAGGTATGCAGAAATGTTAATTGAGGCGAAGCAGGTGGGTTATCACCTGCAGAGTGTTCTTAAGTGGTATGATCCCTCTTGTGTATGTTAGGAAGTCTCATGTGTAATTGAAGGGTACGTGTTGAAATTTGAAAATTTGGGTCGCTTAAGAGAGTGGACTGAACTGATATAGAGATGGATGCGAGAAGTGTAGAGGATTTCAGTACTGGATGATCTGTGTTTTCACGAACTGGTAGATAATTTGAGTTTAATCTCACTATGATATTGTGACATCATTAGAGTAAAAGTATTATGGGTTATTGAGTGTGTCCAGATATATGGCTTCGAGCCAAGTTGGGGAGGATGTCTTGAGCTGTTGTTGATAAAGAATGCTCAGTGTATAGAGAAGGTAGATGGTTGTTTTTATTGGAATGAGATCATATTCCGCGGTGACAGAGTGCTAATAAGGCACGAGTGGTTCTGTGCGTTAAGTCAGGTAATTTGCAGTTTCAATAAGAGTGAATGACTCTCGAGAATGGTTTTAATGTGTTCAAGATTCTACATGTGACGACCACTTGTCTTAAGGTTGTGTATGTTGTTAAAGATTGTGTTTTCATTAGAAAATGTCAAGACTTATTGTATTTTTATGTTAATTATAGGATTCTATGCATCAGTATCAGGAAAATAAAGGTAACGAATTCAGATTCGTGGGAAGTTATTCAAGTAAAGTATTCTGGAATGTGGTATTTCTGGGAACATTTGAGGGAATATTCAGTGGCTTATGGGTCTTAGACAGTGTGGTCTTGTGCTTGGGTCTCGTGTAGTGAGCCTGGGTTGAGGAATGGTGGTGCTACAGCAAGAGGGAATATCAAGTTGATGGTGAACCCGAAAGGAAATTAGATAAATGGAATAGCTTGATAGTGGGCCAAGTTGGTATGATAAGGATATGATTAATTTCTTTGTATGTGTTCGGGGTAATGAGCCCTTACAGGTATTGTGCAGTAAAGCTCTTTAGTGATGACAGTTTGTCAAGTCTGGTCTGGTTAGAAGGATTCAGTCCTGACAGTTTAGCTTGTGCAAATGGAATTGGGGAAGAATTCTTGTTGGGTTTTATCGTGGTTTGGAGATGTATATATCTTTTATGGGCATGTGAAGCATGGAATGCGTAATGATTTTCATCCAAATAGGATCAGTGGAAGTTGTTGGCTAGGTGAGTTACAGTTCAGTTCTGAAAAGAAGTTCGTGAAACTCTCAAGTAAAGAGTAGCCTCAGCTAACGAAGCAAATGATACTGCTAATTGGAAGTGATTTGATGAGAGTATTTATCTCGGAAAGGGGTAATGTGACTTAACTGATGATACTTCGGTAGTATTGCGACTCTTTCTTGCTAAATAGACTATTGATATCCGAGTTTGTTTGATGGCACATGAGAATTTTAGAATATCTTCCGTGGAATGATTGGGTACTTGAGACGTAATATGTATTCATACGGTAGAATTTGGGATCAGGTACAGTGATTCGTATGCTATATGGAGTTGGAGACTGGGGGTTCTCATGTTCAGGCTATATAGTGGTTGTGGATCATGTGCATTGGTACCGTTAGCAGCTATTGGGATTTGGAAGCCCGAGTGGATCTTTCTTTGCTTAGTATATTAGATTCTGGATATGATATTGGGGTGTAGACTGGTTGTCTCAGCGTTGGGTTATTCTAGACTATTGTGCGTGGCTGTCGATTTTGAGCAAAGTTACTTGAGGTGCTTCATGTGTAACAATGTTTGGATAGGATAGTGCATTGTAGCGAGGCTATGTAGAGATATGACCTTTCGGGGTAGATTCATGTGTTCTATTCTATGATGTGAGATGGGGTCTCAACATTGTGTTGTGATGGTACTGATGAGATTGAGGTACAACTCTTTCGTGTGAGTCATTTTTCGTGATTTGAGTATGTTCAGACGGTTTCTTATTGGTACGTGAATTATGCAGTTGTGACTTGGGCCTGTATTGAGGTGTCATATTACCAGAATGGTGTGTTGGATTCGAGGTGATCGTTAGGGTCACTAATGAATACGAACATATTTGATTTCAGCTTGTTGGAAGGATAATATCGAGGTTCGGCTTGGAAATTTATTGTGGTATTAGTCAAAAGTGGAGTTGCTTCATGAATGGTTTATCTGATAAATAGTTACGGTTTGATACGTGTTTCATTTATCGTTGGCGGTATATGAAAGTGTTGGAACAAGACTTTAGCTAAATAAGAGGTTTTATATCGGTATATGGTTGTTGTGGGTAACCACTGTGAATAGAAGTTATCATTTCAAGTGCATGGATTATGTGGTATATCATATGATTTCACCTAAGGTTGCAGGTATGGGTTATTACAGCTGTTTTGGGATTATTCAAAGTATAGGTGTGAGGTTTTGATCGTATTGATGGTTTCAGAAGTGAAAAGGTAGTTCTATGATTTATGGGCTAGATTGGATTGGGTAATTTCAGCTATGCTGTTCTATCGAACCTATATGAGAGGCGGTGACGCGGGATCACCCCCGGGTATATGCTTGGTAAGGTTATTCAGCTATTGATTGGCTTCTAGGACAACTCGGGGTACGCTCGAGGACGAGCGTTGGTTTAAGTTGGGGAGGATGTGACGACCCGACCCGTCGTCTCATGAGTTACCACTCTGTTTTCCCCATTTTATGCTTCTTCATGTTTCATTATCAGTATTTGGTGTGTTATAGTTGATTTGGATTAGTTTTGATAAGAAATTAGATACTTAGTCTCTTTAAGGAAGGCTTAAGTTGGAAAAGTCAACCGGATATTGACTTATGAGTTAGAAGGTTCGGATGTTATTTCCGGTGATTCGGTTAGCTTCGGGGGATGATTTGTGACTTAGGAGTGTGAACGTAATTGATTTTGGAGGCCCGGTGTAGAATTAGGCTTGAATTGGCGAAGTTAGTATTTTGGCGAATTCTGGTTGATAGATGAGATTTTGACCCGAGAGTCGGAATGGAATTTTGAGAGTTGCTGTAGCTTCGATATGTGATTTTTGATGTGTGTGCAAAATTTCAGGTCATTCGGACGTCGTTTGGTTGGATTTTTGATCGACAGTGCATTTCGGATGTTTTTGAAGAACTTAGGCTTGAATCCGATGAGATTTATTGGTTTTAGCGTTGTTTGATGTGTTTTGAATATTGTAACAAGTTTGGATGAGGTTTTAGGAATTGTTGGTGTTTTTGGTTGAGGTTTCGGGGGCCTCGGGGCGAATTCGGGCAGGTTTATTTTGCTGTCATCTAGTATTTCCACTTCTGCAAAAATGGACCGCAGAAGCGGTTCCGCAGAAGCGTGTGAAGGATCTCAAAAGCGGTCAGTGCTTTTAGTGTAGTTCCGTAGACGCGGAATAATTATCGCATCAGCGGGTCCGCAGAAGCGAACGGTAAACCGCAGAAGCGGTTTTGGGTCATAAGAGGAAGTTCCGCGGAAGAGGGAATGGTGTCGCAGAAGTGGCTTTGGACTTTAAGTGAAATTCCGCAGGAGCGGAAAAATGACCGTAGAAGCGGTATTGCGGAAGCAGGTGTGGGGACCGCATAAGCGAAAACCCCTGGACTCAGAAGGGTTTAATATTCATTTTTGTTCCGCGAAGCTTATGTTATTTCCACCATTTAAAGCGAGCTTGAGAGCTATTGGACGGAATTGAAGGGTATTTCGATGGCTAATTATTGGACGTAAGATTTCTGAACCTAAAACGTGATTTGTATGTGAAATTGGTCTAGAAATTCATGAAAATTAAGCCTAAAATTGATGAACTAGGGCTTGAGTTTTTGATAGTTCAAATTGGGATTTGATAAGTTATTTGAGCTCATATTTGGGAGTTCTTGGTATGTATGAACTCGTGGCGAGATAAGGAATCCGGTAATGATAATTTCTTGATTTTTTGAGAAGTGGTCCCGAGGCTCGGGTTTAGCTAATTTCGAGATTCTTGATATTTTTTGATTGTTTTCGATTGGGTATTGTTCCATTAGCATATTGTGATGTATTCACTCTGATTTTGGTTAGATTCGATGTGCGTGGAGGCCGGTTTGAGAGGCAAAGGCATCGCGAGCTAGAGACTTCACCGGTTCAAGGTGAGTCATGATTGTAAATGATATCCTGAGGGTTTGAAACCCCGGATTTGCACATCGTACTGCTATATTGAGGTGACTTGCACGCCGGATAGTGGGTGTGGGGTAGAGCACCGCTGGGGGTTGTGACTTGGTCCGTCCCGATTGATTACGGCCCTCAAGAACCATGATATAAACTGTGTACCCTGGTTAGAGATGATAGATATCAGCACACCGTAAAGTATGACAGTCTCGCAGATATAAACTTGAGTAGCTGCTCGAAAGAATAGGTAGTCATCACATGAAGGAAATAAGCGTACTCGGTCAGCCTATCCACAATCACTCAAACTACATCAAACTTCAGTTGAGTCCGTGGGAGTCCAACAACAAAATCCGTAGTGATTCGGTCGCATTTCCACTCTGGAATCTTTAACTTCTAAAGCAAACCGCCCGACTGCTGATGCTTATACTTCACCAGTTGTCAATTTAGACATCGAACCACATATTCCACTATGTCTTTCTTATTCTATGCCACTAATATTGCCGCCTCAAGTATCGATACATCTTTGTGGAACCCGTATGAATGGAGTACCTCAAGCTATGATCCTATTGATGAATCAACTCACGCAATCTATCAACATTGGGCACACATAGCCTGCCATGCATCCTTAATGCACCATCATCACCAATAGTGACCTCCTTAGCGTCACTGTGCTAAATCGTGTCCTTCAGGACTAGCAGATAGGGGTCAGCATACTACACTCCCAGATACGATCAAAAAGAGAAAACTGAGATACCACACAAGCCAATACTTGACTCTGCTCAGAAATATCCAATATCACAAACTGGCTAGCTAAGGCTTGAACATCCAACGGCACGGGCCTCTCTACTACTAGTAGATATGCTAGACTCCGCAAACTCTCTACCCGACAACTTAAAGCACTGACCACTATATTGGCCATCCTATGGTGGAATATAATGGAGATATCATAATCCTTAAGCAGCTCTAATCGCCTCCTATGAAGCAAATTAAGATCCTTCTTGCTTGAACAAGTGCTGCAAACTCCGGTGATAAGTGTAGATCTCACAAAGGACGTTGCACAAATAATGCCTCCAAATCTTGAAGGCATGAACAATAGCAGCTTAATCGAGGTCGTGGACAAGACAGTTCTTTTCATGCACCTTCAGCCGTCAGGACACTTAAGATATCACCCTACAGTCCTACATAAACACTGCGCTGATGCTAACTAGCGGCGCATTACAATTAATAGTATAACACCTCGAGTCTATAGGAAATATCAATACTAAGGCTGCAGTCAAAGATGTTTTGAGATTTTGAAAGCTCTCTTCACACTCATCTATCCATCTGAAAGAAGAACCCTTCTGGGTAAGCCTAGCCATAGGTGCTGCAATAGATGAAAATCCCTCAACATAACATAACGACTATAATAACCATCCAAACAAAGAAAACTTCGGATCTCTATAGCCAAGGACTGTCTAGGCCAACCCTGCATTGCCTCAACCTTCTTCGGATCCGCCTTGATCCCTTCACTCGACACTACGTGACCCAAGAATGCCACGAAATCTAACCAGAATGCACATTTTGTGAACTTTGCATATAATTTCTTCTCTCTCGAGATCTGAATCACATTCCTTATGAGTTTCGCATGATATTCCCGACTCCGAGAGTACACCAGAATGTCATCACTAAAGACAATGATGAATGAGTCAAGACAGGCCGAAATATACTGTGCATCAAACCCATAAATATTTCTTGGGCATTGGTCAGCCCAAATGAAATCACAAGGAACTCGTAATGACCATAACGAGTCTTGAAAGCAGTCTTCGAGATATCTGGCTCCCAAAACTTTAATTTATGATAACGTGAATGCAAATTAATCTTGAAAAACATGCGGGCACCTTGTAACTAATCATATAATTCATAAATATGAGGTAAAGGATACAAGTTCTTCACTGTAACTTTTTTCAGCAATCGATAATCAATGCACATATACATAAAACCATAATGTTTCTTCATAAACAAGATAGAAGCAAGCCAAGGCGACACACTGGGCCGAACGAAGCCCTTATCAAAAGATTGCTATAATTGTTCCTTCAACTCCTTCAACTTAGGAGGGGCCATACGATAAGGAGGAATAGATATGTGATGAGTGTCGCGCAATAAATCAATGCAAAAATAAATATCTATGTCGGGCGGTATGCCGGGAAGATCACGTGAAAACACATCAGGAAATACCTCACTACTGGGACTCACTCAACTATAGGGGTATTAATACTGACGTCTCTCATATAGGCTAGATACAGGTCACACCCCTTCTCAACAATTCATTGAGCTTTAAGAAATGAAATAACTTGGCTGGAAGTATAGTCTAAAGTACCCCTCCACTCTAATCGCGGTAAGTCTGGCATAGCCAGCGTCATGATCTTGGCATGAAAATGAAGTATAGCATAATGGGGAGACAACCAGTCCATGCCCAGGGTAACATCAAGATCTAGCATGCTGAGCAATAATAAAGTGGCTCTAGTCTCAAAACTACTAAGAGTAAAAGAAAACGACTGATACACGCGGTCCACAATAAGAGAATGTCTTACAGGAGTAGACACATAAACATGAGAACTTGAAGAATCCCAAGATATGCCCAAATGCAGGGAAAAGTAAGAGAACACATAGGAATAAGTAGAGCTTGGATTGAATAGAACTGATGCATCTCTTTGATAGACTAGAAGAATACTTGTATTGATAGAATCGGAAGAAACAACCTTTGTATGAGCAGGAAAGTCATAGTATCTAGTCTAGCCTCTCCCTTTTAGGCAACCTGTACCTCCCCAACCCCCACCTCGAGCAGGCTGAGCAGGTGGAGTGGAAGCTGGTGTCGTGATCATAGCCTAGGAGCTCTGTGGAGCACGTTGTGGCTAACAAGTATGTGGAGGTGCAACCCTCCTAAGTCTGGGGAAATTCCTCACCATATGGCGAGTGTCACCATACTAAAAACAAGCTCTAGGAGTGCATGGCTATGATGGATGTCTTGGGCCAGGTTTGCTGGACAGACCACTGAAAGCACCCCGTGCAGGAGGCGCACTAGATATTGGACGTGCATAATAAGGCTTCTAAGGCCTTGGACGAACCGAAATAGTACAGGCGGCTGGAAGAGCTGAATGAACGTGGTGACTCACACAGCCTCTACCACGTTAAAATGCAGCTGGGGAACGGGCACCAAAAAATGAAAAAACTCTCGAGACCTCTTGGCCTCTCTCTCCTCCCTATCCTGAGCAAGCATGCCCTCCACTCTCCTAGAAATACTCACCACCTACTGATACGAGATATCAATATCTAACCCTCGAGACATGGCAGTCCTGATAGTGGGATGAAGTCCCTCAATAAACAGACAGACCCTCTCTCGAACTGGAGAAAACAAGGCCGGTGCATGTCTACCCAATTTGCTAAAACGGGCTGCACACTTTGAAATTGTCATAGCACCCTGGTGTATCTGCTTGAACTCCGCACTCCATGCATCCCTTAGGCTCTGAGGGACATACTGTCACATAAAAATGTCCGAGAACTGAGTCCATGTAAGGGAAGATGCGTCAATTAAACTATCCAACTCATAAGTACGCCACTACTAATAGGCTACACCTCGAAGCTGAAAGGCAATGGCAGAAACCCCCACTCGACTCTGCTATGCCCATAGTGTAGAGGATACTGTTACATCCCTCTAGAAAACATGAGTACCCTCTGACACTAGACCACTTAAGGTAGGAGGGTCGTACTTCTTGTACCTATCGAACCTACGATGCTCCTCCTCTAGAACTGCTGCCCTATCATCGAGCTGAGTTGGGGTTACAGGTGGCACCAGTATAACCTCTAGAATCTGATTAACCAGAACCTACTATTCTGGGTAGTGCGCGGTGGGAGTCTTTGCTCCTCTCCCGGACTACAGTGTGACTGGAGCAAAGGGAATCAACCATGCCTGAGCTAGAGTGTTGAACATGCTCATAATTGTGCAAAGGTCTCATGAAGAGTTGGTACAGTAGGAGGAGTAGTAGGCGTCTCAGGTGCTAGTACTCCGGCTGGAGCTACTAGTGGATCCTTGGTAGTAGCTCTTGCATGTGCTCTGGATGCACATTGTGGACATCCTCGGCCTCTACCATAGCCCCGACCTATAGTAGCTCTAGTTGGGGCTCGAGTGCCTGGTCATCTCCGGCGGCACGTCTCCTCACCATCTGGAAGAGAATAGAAGACATAAGTTTAGAATTTCAAATTTAATAATATCACACGACAAGGAATCACATGTAGTAGAATTTTCCTAATAGCTTCTTAGCCTCCCAAAAATAAGCATGGACGTCTCTGTACCGATCCGTGAGACTCTAATAAACCGTTTTGTGACTCACGACTCCTATGAACCTAGAACTCTAAATACCAACATGTCACGAACCAAGTTCACCCTCCGTAAACCTTCGTGATGGCACCTAGTCTCTACGACTACGTAAGCCTAGCAGATTGCAAAAAAAAACAAAAGGAGAATATACAAATTAACGACTAATAGAAAATTTTAAATAAGGAACTCAGATGATGCTCAGCATATACAATAGTCACTCTTGAAACATACATATCTCTAAAAAACCCGAAATATTATAAGTAACCAACTACAACAAGATAACAATAATACCATACTCAGAGTATAAACAATGCAAATACATGAAGTGTTTGGCATGGGGAAGAGTAGATAGGGACTCATAGGTCTGTGAACATGGCACATATACCTTGAAGTCTCTACAGCTGGCTCGCCTTACTTATAATACGGCTGATAAGCAGTACCTGGGTCTGCACAAGAAAACCATGTGCAGTAAAGGGCACGAGTGCACCATAACGGTACCTAGTAATTGATGAGGCTAGGTCAGGGCCTTACTTGTAGATATATAATAAAACAAAATAGAATGAAATATCGCAGGAAATTAAATACTCAAATTTAGCAACAATGAAATATAGAAAACAATAGCTCTTTCCATAGAGATAACAATAGGGGATATCCTAGGATATCATCCCGTAGTCGCAAACGTAAATGTCTAGGGGGAAATCTCTCGGAATACCATTCCGTAGTCGAAAAGTAAATATGTAGTGCAGGGGGGGATCTCCGGGGATACTATTATGTAGTCCCAAAGTAAATATGCAGTACAAAGGGATCTCTTTAAATACCTGTTCCATAGTCCCAAAGTAAATACGAAGCTCAAACAAAAGAAATACAGCTACACCATGAAATCCTATAATTTAGACTAAGTACAAGTCAATGAGAAGCAACAAATTTCTAAACATGCTGCACAGAGTTCAGATAAAGAAATTAAAACACGTAGACATGTTGTTCTAAACTAAATAGGATAATTACATAAGCTAATGTATCTCAATTAAGGGATAAACAAATATTTTTCTTAATGAAAATGGATTTTTCAACAATTAGCCCATGTATGCACTCGTCACCTCACGTACATGGCGCTCGTATATAAAACAAATAATACCAAATCCTAATAGGAGTTCCCCACACCTCAAACCAAGCTTAAATCAATCTACAGCGAATTACTCAGAAAGGATATCTGAGTTACTCCTAGTTTTCATCTATGAATCTGAGGATCTACACAATGAAAACAAACAGCTGTCTAAGGAGTGTGTGATTTTGAAAGCTAAGTGCAATAATCTGGAACTTAGGGCTAGTGAAAGTGAAAGTGCTGAGTTAAAGAACAAGGCTAATGAACTTGACACCACAGTCTAAGAGCTTAAATCTGAAAATTTAAAATTGAAATTAGGAACTGGTAAAAAGAAATCTGATCACACACAACTCACTTTAGAAGAAAATGTATGGAAAATGAAAAATGAGTTGTACAAAAGAGATGAGCATATACGGGTCCTTAAGAAGGATCTAAACAAGTTTAAGCACGAGCTAGATAGAACCTGTAAATGGAATAGGTCCTCCGATGCACTTTCATGGCTACATGAATACCATAGTAGCAATAAGAGAGGATTTGGCTACGAGACCCCTGCATCTAAGTGGGATCCCCAAAGCAAGTACCTCACACTTCTTGAGAACAAAATTTGCACACACTGTGGTAAAACTGGTCACTATAAAAGTGAATGTATTGCAAAAGAAAAGGCTAGTCAAAAGAATAAAGAATTTGTTCAAGGGAAAAATAGGCTGCCAGGTTGGGCTAAAAAGAATTTGATTCACGATATTTCCTATAGAAAGAGATCAAACTAGCTTGGGTTCCTAACACTAACCTCGTATTTCCTTTCGCGGGTCCAAGTGAAGGGGAGTAGCCAAATATGGTAGATGGATAGTGGATGTTCAAAGCATATGACAGCAAGCAAGAACCAGTTGCTTTCACTTGAAGACCTCAAAGGAGGTAATGTCTTCTTTGTAAATGGGAAGAAAGGTGAGATCATTGGGGTTGGAAAGGTAGGTAAGACTAATTCTCACTCTATTGAGAATGTCTTCTTGATAGATGGCCTAAAGTGCAGTTTAATCAATGTAAAAGTACAGTCTAATCAATGTATCATAATTTTGTGATAAAGGTAACTTGGTAGCATTCACCTGTACCAAATATTTTGTGATTAATCATACCACTGACAAGATTGTTTTGTGGGAAAAAGAGTAAAAACTACATACATTGTAGATTTGTCCACACTTTCCGAAAATGAACTCAGTTGCTTAAGTGTGTTGGACAATGATCCTCTCCTTTGGCACAAGAGACATGGATATGAAAGTCTGAGTCTACTTAACAAATTAGTCTCCAAGGATATGGTGATAGGGCTACCTAACAACAAGTTCAAGGAAGACAAAGTTTGTGAGGCTTGTGCAAAGGGGAAGCAGGTACGATCCTCTTTTAAATGTAAGAAATTGTAAGCACCACCGGAATGATGGAACTTGTCCATATGGATCTCTGTGGTCCAATGAGAATATTAAGTAGAGGTGGTAAAAGATATGTGATGGTGCTTGTTGATGATTACTCTAGATTTACTTGGATATTGTTTTTAACATCAAAAGATGAATCATTTGAAATGTTTACTTCTTTTATTAGAAAACTCAAAAACAACTAGGTAATCAACTTTGCATCAATTAGGTCTTATCATAGAACTGAATTTAAAAATGCTAAGTTTGCTGAATTTTTGCATGCCACATCATAACTAGTTGGATGACTATACCTCTTGTTAAGATGATTCCCTATAAGTCACTTAAAGGGAGAAATATAAATATATACTATCTTGGGGCATTTAGAAGCAAGTGCTTTGTGCACAATAATGTCAAAGACTCCCTAGGTAAGTATGATCCCAGAAGTGATGAGGGAGTATTCATGGAATATTCTTCATATAGGAAAGCTTATAAGATATATTGTAAAAGAACTATATGTGTAGAAAAATGTATGTGTTATTTTTTAAAATTAACATTCTTTCTGAGAAGCAAGAACAAAATAATGAAGAGATTGAGCTGATAGGAAATTCAAATGGTGAAACCACAGTTCAGCATGAAGAAGCATCAGAGGAAGGAACATGTGATGGAACATGCCCTTCCTCCCAGGGCAACATGACAGGGGGAACTGACTAGAGAGGAACTGATCCTCAAATCTCGAGGGAACATGTCCATGAACCTATTCCTCAGTAACAAAACCAGGAAGGAACATCTAAAGAAATTGACACTCCTATTGCAACATCCACGAAATTGGATATAGATGAACCTGGTTCATCTGTTGATCAGAAGTTGTATACGGGAATGATTAGTTCTATGTATCTTTCTTCTAGCAGACCTGACGTTGTTTTCAGTATAGGTCTTTGTGCTCCATTTTAGTAAAATCCAAAGAAGTTCCACTTGACTGCTGTCAAGAGAATATTCAGATACTTGAAAGGCACCATTGACCTTTGCCTTTGGTATCCAAAAGGTAGAAATTTTAAACTAGTGGGATATGTTGACGCTGATTATGAAGGTTTCCTTGTGGATAGGAAGAGCACTTCAGGTATGGCACACTCCCTTGGTTGATGTCTTGTGTCATGGGCTACCAAAAAGCAAAATTCAATGGCCTTATCTACTTCTAAAGCTGAGTATGTTGTTGCTGCTTCATGTTGTGCTCAACTATTCTAGATCAAACAACCATTATTGAACTTTGGAATTGATGTTGGTTGCATCCCTATTTTTTTGTGATAACACTAGTGCTATTAGTATGACAAAGAACCCGATTCATCATAAAAGAACTAAGGACATAGATGTTAGGCACTATTTTTTAGGACAACTATGAGAAAAGCTAGATCACTGTGGAGTTTTGTACTACTAACAAGCAAATTGCAGACCTCTTCACAAAAGCCATAAGTAGAGATCACTTTGAGGGGAACAGGTTGGAATAAGGGATGATTAAGATCACCTAAAAGGACCAGTTCAAGGTTAAACGGGAAAAAAATTTGTTAGAAAGTCTGTAAATTGAGCATAATTAGGTTAAATCTTGCTCAGTCTCATACTTTCCATAGTTTACTCTTGTGTCATGTGTTAAAATGATTTATTAATCTCTAATGATGTTTTCTCTATTTTGGAAAATTTAGACTCACAAAAGAGAATTATCAGTGAAGAACCTGGTTCATCAAGGTAAGATGGTATGTTTTCTGCACTCTGCATAATTTCAAATAACTATATTTGGATCTTGAGCAGAGTCCTACCAAATACCAAACTCCTTTTGCACTTATTTGTTACAAGTGAACCAGTCTCGTTCAAAAGAGTCCCAACCGAATTGAAGTACCTAGATTCTAAGGATACACTCTAACGTCTCTTCAAAAATGAATGTCAGTTTGATTGAACTTCTAAGAGTCTGAAATGTTGTAGTTACCCCATTAATTATTCCCCTGTATATTGATTAGATTTAGTGTATTCCTTACCTTTATCTCTCTCAAGCCTTAAAAAACTCTCATTTTTCTTTCATCTTACAAACACAATCTAATTCTTTTCTCTTCTATACCTATCCCAGATATGTCAAACACTTTTAAAAATCCTTCATAACCACCAAAGGAAACCACTTCCACACCTTCTACACCACCAATCTCTAAGAAAAGTAGAGTAAAGATGATGGCTCGTAAGATTGTCGCTGAAGGAGATCAGATCAAGAAAAAAAAAACAATTGAAAGCAAGTACGGAAGAAGAATCCCAAAAATCTGAAGATTCATTTATGTATACTACTAAGAAGGAAGAAAGTAGTTATTTCGAAACTGAACAGGTATCTTCTGATCCTAAAGTTACTCCTGAGACAATTTCTGAAATTGCTGCAAATTTAGAGAATGTATTTGTACTGGTAGGATTTATAGCAGGTGTTGAGACTACAGAATTTGGAGAACCTTTTTTTCTCGCAAAATCGGGTTTATGACATTTGGAGGGACAACTCGTTCCTTTTGGGAACTGGGTTTGGCATTTGAAGAGTCGCCACCTAATGATAAAGGTGCATTTGGATACCGATAGAGATTCAACTCTAAGCTTGTTTGAATAACCAGATATTGGGTAAGGGCTTTGAAATTATCCCAAAGGGAGGGTGTTTGGCACCCCTCAAGATCCACTAGTGTGGTTCCCCGCCAGACAGTTATTGTGAATTTGAGGTGCAATTAACATATAAGCAGATAAGTCTCAAATAAGAGGGGATTTCAATACACAATAATTTGGGAAATAAACAAAGTTTGAAAGGGCAATTAAAAGAGCATATTTTTAAACAGGCATTGCAATGCTTTTAAAGGAAAAAAAGGGAAATAAGGGAAGGGGGTCCTAGGTTTATATTTAATATGGATCACATCAATGCAAAACCCGATAATCACTCCTCAAGATATGGGCTACACGTGGTATTAACGCACCGGTCGTCATATCCATATCTACCATTCCCACCCAGTTAAGGTATTAAAGCGCGGATTGGTCTCGATTACTTATTGCATGCTACTACCCGTCCCATTCTTATTAGCCCCGAAGGCACTTAGGACTACTAATCCTAAAGGGAGGGATATAAGGCTTATTTGAAGTTTCAAAGGTAAAAATTCTAAGGCGACATACAAAACATATAAAGACTACACATTAAAGGGGAAACACATAAGAATATAAAGCCCAAGTATACCTCCTCGAACAAAAGCACATAAATAGCATGACGTGCACATACTTTTAGGTCTGATATAAAGGACAAAAAGACTAGGGAAGTTAATTGTTGAGGCGACTTAGTTTATTATATAACTCAGATAAGAAGTCCGAATCAGGCCTGTCTGCTGGTTGTAGCAATTAACGAAGCAGATTTAGTTTTACAATTATTATCCTAAGGCTTGCTGAGTGTTTAGACGGAGTCATATAGGCATGATGTCTATTCAGTTCAGAAGGGGATAAGATAGTAAAAACTCGAAATAAATTGTTTGAAATCCTATAGGCATGCTTGCTAAATCTTGTTAAGCAAGGGGATTAGATTATTAGAAGAAGTTCAGAAAGGATAGAATTAAATTAGACTAGTTACAGGTTCTGCACGTGATGGTATCTACTAGTAATGATTTTAATCCCTATGAACAAGATATTTAATACTGAATGGAAATGAAACGAGTCAAATTTTATTTAAGAATCCATGCAAGAATGATTTTCTATATGTTACTAATTTCAAAATTACGAATGTGATACTTATTTAGCCATTTAAAACATAAAGCATGATATCTAAGTGGCATGCAGAATTCGAATACGACCTATAGACAGGTTATCTAGGTGTGAAACTGAACAAACATGATTTAGTATAATCCTAGAGATACGATTTCTAATATAGTTTGAAAGTGCAGAATTAAAGAAGTCCTATAGACATGATTTCTAATGCAGTTTGAAAGTGCAGAATTAAAGAAATCCTATAGACATGATTTCTACTGCAGTTTGAAAGTGCAGAATTAAAAGAAGTCCTATAGGCATGTTTTCTAATGTTGTTTGAAAGTGCAGAATTAAAAGAAGTCTTATAGGCATGTTTTCTACCCTTGCATGCATAATTACCCAACCCTTTTTCACTAGCCAGCCCCAAATATCCATAACAAATTATTATAAACCAGGAATAAAAGATTACATGAGAAAAGTACAACCACACGAAGCCTGATTCTTGACATCCTCTCTGAGTTATGAGATAAACAAACTCAAATACCCCTGATCCAAAGCCTTTCTCAGACTTGAGCATGTCAGAGTTCCCTAAGGGCCTCAATAGGACCCCGAGCAGTGCTCACACCCAAGTTTCATAACCAGAATAGGGACAAGTGCAGTATGGAAGTGCCAACCCTCATGCGTCCAAGTTCAAAGGGAGCTCATGAGTCCCAAGGCAAGGCTCACACGAGGGGGGCAGAACTTACGTTCTAAGAAGAGGGTGAAAGTGCAGGAACAAAATTTTAAGGATTGAGGGAATAAAGGAAAGGGAAAGGGATTTGGAGACGCCATAAACACTTCAAAGAATTGATAATTTCATACCAACGGGGGTAAGGGATTGGGGATCCATTGCAAGGAGTCTGTACACTTAAGCATGGGTTAACTTTGGGCATAGAGAGCAATAGGAAGTGATGTCATACTTGTAAATCAACCAGAACATATAACAGATAGGGGAGCATGGAGGTTGTGATCCCAAAAGGATCAAGTTTAGGTCATGTTTAGCAATATTCGACGCTATCATGCCCCAAACAAGCCATATGTATCAAACACATTGGGGTAGGGATTTAGGATTCATACTGCACTGATTCAGAACAAGGGAAAAAAATTACAACATGCTAAATAAAGATACTAAAATAGACACAAGCAGCAGGCAGACTAGATTGCAAAAAATATTGAGTAACCAAGTTGTTTTTGATACTGAAAACTTAATTAGAACATACCAGTTTAAATAAAAAAATGTAGTAAAGAAAAGCTACAAGACTTTGAAATATAACTTTGGGCTTTCAAACAGGTCATAGTGCAAGTAGTAAAGCCAGAGATTGTTTGAGTGTAATGTGATTTCAGAACTAAAAGTGTTCATGTGTTTGTGTTAATGAGAGAGCAAGGTACTTATAGTTTGAAAACGGGTAGAAAATAAGGCAATAATCATAGTTTAGCCGTAATTATGGAACTATGTGCTAATTGAAATCAAATCAGTATAAGTACTTCCTTTAATTAAGGAGTTAAATTTAAACGATAACATGCAAATACTAAGTAAGGAAAGAAATCACACAAGGCTGAATATAACAAATAAGGAAATATTTTCAGCATAGTACAAGTACACAATATGCAATAGAGACTAGATTCATCAGATTTTAAACAAGGAAAGGTAGGTAAGAACCAAATACCAATGTAACCAAGGTAAGGAAATTAATCAAATTGAGTAGAAAAGTAGGGATCGAAGGTTCAAAGGAAAGTGTTCAAATTAGAGCAATAAACATGGAAATTAGTAAGGCGAAACAAGGAAAGAATCAATACTTAACATATGAGTGCAATCAGAATATCACAAGGGATGATTTGAAATTAGTCCAAAATTGAAGGTCATTTAAGAGGGGAATTCAACATATAAATAGAGTGCATAAACATTAGGTATGCGAGGCCAAACTATGGCAAAGAGAAGCATCATGCAATAACAATCACATAGTCAATAGACAATGAACTATCGAAACATGGTAGTCACATAGGTCAACTCCATTAACTTAGTAATAGAGAAAAGAGAGAGTATCAGAAGCATGCAACGGGTCAAGTAAAAAGGCCCTTCTGAAAAAAGTATAGTTGAGTTTCAATGATAGTAGAAAATCAAAATCACATAAAGAAACAAATGCTGAAACAAAAAGGTTTCAAATCAAGTCGAGCAACTTCAAATAGATGAGTTGCACAAGCAACTTTAGAAGTTTGAATAGGCCCCAAAGAAATTAGGGTTTTGAAACCAATAAAACTCAAAGATGACGAACAAGTAAATCACACAACAAATAGTCTTAGAAACTCGAACGAACCCAAACTTAGTGTTTTTTTAACACCAATCGAGTCTAAGGATGAAAAACAGATAGTTCAAACAAATATTAACAAAAAAAGATTGAGAAACCTCAAAAGAAATTATGGATTTTAACATGTAAACTCCAGTAGAAGAACAACATAAGGAAAATATAGTAGAACATGTCAAAAAAATCAGGGAAAGCTTCGAGACAACTTAGCAAAAAACCCTAATCGGAAAAGATAAGGGGTTTTAGAAGAAACTTTGAGAAAAATATTTAGAAGTTGAAATCAAACACAGATCTAAAACAGATCTAAAAGAAATCGAAAGAAATTTAAAGGTTAGGGTTTTAGAAGAACCCCAAGTGGTGAGAAAGGCTTTGAAAAACCATCGATCTAAGCAGGAGAGTCAAGAATCAGACTCGAATAGACATGGTTGGACGAAGAAAGGTCAGAGACGACTGGAGAACAGTCATAAACTGAAAACGACTAAGGTCTGGACCAAACTTTTCCAGGATCTAGCCTTGAAACCATGATAACCGGCATGTAGAAGCTATACGAGGTGGATACAGGCCTTGGAAGCCATGGATATGGAAGGTTTCAGGGTTGGAGTTGAGGTCGGCGGCTAGGGTTTGAGAGAGGATTGAGAGAGAAGGGGATTTAGAGGTGTCGGAGGGTATGAAATGGGGTTAGGGTTAGGGGTCATTTGAATTAAAAAAGGTAAGGGCCGATATTAGCCGTTGATCATTTAGATCAACGACTAGGATTAGGTAGGGGATCAGGGTTGGGTTATGGCTTTGGTTCGGATTAACTTGGAATTGGGTCGGGGTAATTGTGCCTTAGATTGGGTTTAATTGGAGATCCAAATCAGGCTAAAATTGAAATAAAAATGGGCTAACATTTAAATAATCACTTTTCCCTATTTGATTTACAAAAAAATAGGAAAATAATTTTTGAAAATAAATTAAAAGTACTAAAATAACTAATACTACATAATTATCAAATTAGAGATAGTGGACTTAATTTTTTATAGATATAAATGTAATTAAATCTAAAAGAGGCCAATATTGCAATTGTATGCAATTTAGCTTTAAAAATACCAAATAAATTTAAAAAATATGTAAAAATTATCTTAGCTATGATTTTTCTGGATAAAATAGGAAAATAAATTGATTTTAAAAATTAAGAAAAAATAGTAAAATATTTGGGCACACTTATATATGGATGCTCATGCTATTTTGAAAGTATTTTGCATGTTTAAAAATATATAGGAAAGAATTGGGTATCAATAATGGGCTGGGATTTTTCCCGTTCAGCCTGTCCCAACCCGTCCGTAAACACCCATATTGAAAACTTTGGAGCTACAAGAAATTAGACTATTTGTGGCAACAATAATCGCTGCAAAAGACCATAAAGTCGCCACTAATTGTCTCTAGCTTTTGGGTAGGGTCGGATCTTCTACAAGCGACCTAGTCTTTACCAATACTATTGCACTGTCAGTGACAATAGTAGTCTCCACAATAGCCTTAGATGGTAGTGCAACATTCGTTGTCACTAATACAAATTGTATTAAAAGGGGGAGGGGGGACAGTACGGTGCATTAAGCGGGAGCTATACGCGGTCCAGAGAAGGATAGGTAATATTTAATATACATTTGCATTTCTATCAATTGCCTGGCAATATTAAAAGCATTTAATATTATTCAACAAATATCAAAATATTTCTCAGCATAATTATAGATACTTTAATATCTAAAATCATTTGAATATACAGTACATAATATTTTCATTGTTCATTGTGTGCGTTCGCATAGGCTGATAGTCAATTTCCCCCGAAAAGTAGAACAGGATAAAATACATTAAATAAAAAGAAAGTCAAGACACAGCAAAATAACAAGTCATCGGTATTAAAGAAAAGACCAATAGAGTAGTGTTACGTGGCAAAGCCAACATTTTTTCTAAGGGTAGTAAAAAATTTAAAAAGTAAATATGCGAAAAATTAACGGGATTTAATACGTAGTATAAATACACAAAAGAAAATCTTTTGCCCATCTGAACAGTGTAATTTTTTATTTGAGGGGTATCATGTGGCACTCCTCGGAGCTCTGTCAATATTTGTGCTAAAAATGGCTCATAAAGTTTATGAAATCATATTATTTTTGCTTGGGAAATCATATTTCAAAATAAGGAGAAGGACCAAAATTGTCTCAGAACTATACCAACGATACAACTTGGGGTTACTTGTATCCAAGGACGGATGTAGAGTAGCAGTTTAATGTTCATCTGAACTTATAAGTTTCAAGGTGAAGCATAAATTTCTGTAAAAATTCATTAAAATTTATAACGAATGGTAGATCTTAAACCTTCAATTCAAAAATATATTAGGTTCAATGCTAAAAGGCTATTGAACTCATAAAATTTAAATTCTAAATGAGCCTCTATTTATATCCTTGTTGTTATAAATTTACGAATACTTGCCCTTATTTTCTAACTCAACAAACTAATCGTTAAGGAAATTAAAATAATTCACAAATTGCTGCCACTTCTAAATTTTATGTAGAAAGTTGATTTTAATTTTTTTCTTCTTATCTTATCATTATTTTTTTTTCTTTCTTATTCTACTCATTTTGCTTTTCCTTTATTTTTCACCTCACCCCACTATCCCACACAATCTACTCTTCCTTAAAAAGGAACATTATATAAGAATATCCCAATCAGATTTGCAATTACCTTCACAAATATTCTCCTAATTAATAAAATAAATAAATGACCAAAACTTTTGAGGTAATAAAATTATGAAATTACATTAATTTCTTTCCTCTAATTATTTTGCTTTATACAACATAAGATTAGAGGAAAATAAAAAAGAAAAAACAATAAATACGTTTCCTTTACTATTATGTCTTCAAAAGGTAGAGATTGTTGGTATTCAAATTAAAAGGGTTATAAAAGTGTGCAAGTCTCAACATATTTTTCCTATATATACCATAAAAACAATAGTAATTGAGAAGAAGCAAAAGAATTTCATAATTCAGAAGTATTCTTATTAATTAATATCTCAACATGGTTTACTGCTTAGTGAAGATCATATTCTTGGTATTTATTATCATGCCCAAACATATTCATTGTTGCTCGATCAGTGGATTTAGTCGGGAGGTGCACGTTCTCAATAATCTTCCTCCTAATTCTCCTCAACTAGAATTTCATTGTGCATCTGGAGATGACGATCTCGGCTATCATTATCCAGCTATAGGAACAGATTTCAACTGGGAATTTTGCGGGGCTATTAATACTTTATTCTTTTGTCACTTTTGGTGGGGCGATAAAGATTTAAGATTTGATGTATTTAACAATGTAGATACATGCGTTTGGGATGGAGAAGATTTTGTTCCATCAGATACTATGAAATGCTTATGGAAAGTGCAGGATGATGGTTTTTATTTGGGTTATTTTGATGAATATGCTAATGAAAATAGTTACAAGAAATATCATGATTGGTAAATAGTAATTTTTTCTTTTGTAAAAGTGTATTAATTAGAGGAAAAAAACAAATTGCCAATAATATTGATTTGTTTTAGCAAACTTGTATCTTTTATAGAAGGATAAATTTATTTGTTGTGTTTCCCCTTTATTTACAAGTTACTGCAATCCCATTTTCATCTACATGAAATCAAAAAGTTATATAGGAAATGGTACAATTACCAATAAGTCATGAAATTAGTGAAGTGTCTAATTTTTTAATGTCCCATTTTGGCAAATACGTCGCTATTATATAATTTAATAGGCAGATAAGAGCATCTTATTGAATAAAGATAATAAGAAATGAATTATAGGGATATCCGGAATAAGGTTCCAAATTCTTTAATTACTAGTGAATTTGCCCCCACTTCGCGCGGTTACAAAAAAATATTAATTAATTTAGAATTAATATTTTTTTATAACTTTATTCATGATAGAATAGATAATGTTTTCTCGCATGTGCATGTAAATTTAATTTATTATATGTATTAATTACATAGATAATATTTTTATTGGAATTACATGTTAAATGAAACATCAAATGAAAAGTAAAGAAACTAAGTGAAAAGCCTAACGGTCAACTTATTGTTAGTTATATTCACGACTCGTATGTCTTGAAATTTCAGGACTTTTTTTTGCCAAATGAAGTACATGATATCTACTTATATTATTTTTGCTTCAACTTCTATACTTATATTAAAAAAATAATTTACTTTAACTCATTTACTCATTCATAGACTAATTAAAAACCTTTAGCATTCAAGAAAATTGCAAAGGCATTTGGACCATTTGAATTGTGGTCGTTTTTGAGAAATCAGTTTGTAACTATAACTACTAATCAGCTAAGAGAGAATAGTCTTATTACTAATTTATTATTAACAGTTATATTTACTAATATGCTAATAGAGAATATCATCACTATTAACAAATACAAGTAGCTTGTGGTTCAATAATTTAGTAGGTATATACCCCGTACCAAATTAGTTCTAAAGAATAAATATAAAGTAGATCATGAACTAAAACATGTCAAGAAGAAAGTGAAATAAGGTTCGAAGTTAAAAAGCAAAAAGACGAGAGACAATCATGTGACTACCTTGACATGTTAATCTTATTTAATTTCAACAACGCTAATTACATAGGTTAAAGAAATTAGTTAAGGTGTAAACACAATTAACACTTGGCCGTTACGTTTTTAAGTTTAAATGTAATTATTTGATCATGATTTTCCAGAGGCAAAAGGATTGTTCTTTTACGTTACAAAAATTTTCCTTTTCTTATTTCATTTATGATGGAAATTATATGGTGCTATAATGGAAACGTTATTTCATGTTTAATAATAGACAGAATGTTGTATAATGAGTGGGGGAAATTAAATAGATGCTTGTGGAACTATATATCAGTAAAGCATTAGCCGTAGGTTAGCTAAAAAGAATACAAAGAAATAGAATAAGAACCAAAAAGAAAAAGGATGCACAACTTTGTTTAATGAATATTTGGTAATCTAAATGAGTTGAACCTAGCTAGTCATCGACTCAATCGGGCCAAGTTATCACATTCTGCTTACGTTCTGTTCATCATCTTCATGCATATTGTCTTTCCCCATAGCTTAGATTTAGCATCTAGTTCTCTCACCACAAGCTGTGAAATATTCCAGATGGCATCATATAAAGTAATATGCAATTGCTCTACAAAACTCTATAATATCCTTTCCAGTTTGACCTTTGTATTTGTTTAACCAAAAAGTGGAATTTCGGCCAAAGCATTATTTTCGAAGAATTTGGGTTACTGATAATCAAAAAATGAATAAAGAAAATGGATTTTGCTAATAATAAGATGAACAAAAAGTAATAGTAAATCAGTATATTCCGATAATATTTCGTGTCCTTACAAATAATGAGTCTTCTCCTTTTTATAGCTATTTCTAAGATATACGTTTTGCCTTTGTCATAACAAGGCCATTATAGACAATTAAAGGCATTTAATGCTACTGTCACGACCCTAACCCCCAACACGGTCGTGATGGCGGCTCTCGTGAAGACAAGGCCAGCCAATTAAACTCATTCTCATTTTTAAAACAGTGAACCAACACAAAGCAGTCTAAAACATGATTTAATAATATTAAGTGTGAACACGTGATTTTTGCCCCATATGAACTACTCCCAAAGAAATCAAAACAAAAATTGTCGTTTTTATTGTGTGCATTTTTGTGAAATTTCGTGGTATTTTATGTCATTATTTGCCTGTATCCGTGCATATTAAATGAAAAATACAAAAATATGTCGCATTTACATTTAAGACAATTAAGAATAATTAAGTTTGTTTTGCGAAGAATGAAAATCACAAAAATATGTACTTTGCATTTTTAGCATTTAAGGTCTAATTGTGTGATTTTATTTTAGTGGGTATTTAATTGTGTGTGATAATTGTTATTAGGAATTAATTAGTATTTTTAATTTGGTTTATAATTTAATTTTAGTTTTATGAATTAGGAAATAAATGAAAAAGAAAAAGAGCAAAAATCGGACTGGGCCAATTGATCGAGGCCCAAATCCCATCCCAAAACCAGCCCAATCGACGCCCTTTTACCCGGTCCAATCGACCTGCCAATACGACATCCAAACGACGTCGTATCTGTCACGTCCTTCCTTAGCCGTTGGATCTCGCCTATCCAACGGTCGAGATCATCTCTCCCATAACCCGACCCTAACCCGTTCTCTATACCCGGTCGAACCCGCCCCCTCATTAAACCAAACGACACCGTTTTTTATTAGTGAAAGGATCCAGGCCGTTGATCTTAATTGATCCAATGGTTAGGATCAAATCCCCAACCCCGTATATAAGTAACCAAACACACCCCAACCCTCCGCCCCCAAGCCGAACCCCACCCTGCCTCGTCTCTAACAGCTCAGAGACGAGCTCGTCTCTCACCGCCTAACTCCGCCGCCCTCCGCCCGCCGAAAATTGCCTACGGCGGCGGCCGGTGTCCAAACACCCCCATTTTTACACCATGGAACCCCCTTGACCTCCCCATCCCAAATCTCTAACCAGCTAACATCGAATCCTTGTAGATCGTTTCGAATATTAGATCAATCGACCCCAAAACCCCAACATCACCAAACCTTCCCAAACTAACACCAAATGACCACTAGACCACCCTCATCCTTAAACCACCACTGATTTCTCTCGAATCCCAACCCCCCTCTTCGAATATCAATTTTGAGGCAAGAACCCTAGCGCCGCCACAAGATCCCCTGGTGGCGGCGCCATACCTAAACCTTCCCAAAATCACATCCCACCACCACCTCGACTCCCTTTTCCATGGTCCATGATTGTTTACCCTCGAATGCTTCGGGAGTGTCTCGAATCAAGACTTTAAGATGACGGTCTGAAGCTAGCTCAATGACTGAGGTGAAAATGGACCTTAGTTGAGTGTTCTCATTCAAGAACACTCGACTAGGGTCCATATTGGCCGCAAGTCCAAAAGGGTGGAGGTTCGAACCCAGTCCCCGTTTAAACTGGTAGGTTTTCGTTTTATTTTTCTGTTAGTTTTCGTCCATTAATTCATCTTCTACCCCTTTCTTATTTTTGTTTAGGATCAAATGTTTTGTGTTTACTTTGGATTTTTTTTCTTCTTTGTTTTATTTGAACGATTCGAATTAGGTAGTGTGAGTGAGTCTTGTATAAACTGTGGCTATTTTCGTAATTGTTTGTTTTTACTATTGGTTCGAAATATCTCATTTATGTTATGTTTTGGTTATTTTCTCTTCATTGTCTATCATTTTGTTGCATATGAATTCAGTGTATTTACAGTGTTCACTTGTTCTTGTTTAGGTTTAATTTAGAATTGTGTTAGTCTATTCCCTAAGTCCGTGTCAATCATGGTTTAAAAAACTTGACCTTAATAGTCCTGTCTGATTGTTGTCTTGAATCACTGAATCCTTCATCTTTGTTGTAATGCTGTGTGATCCAATTTGAGGTCAAAGTTTAAATTGTGGTTGAGTATGTTGTTTATTATTAATGTGATTTTGATTCAGCTTTAGCTTCAGTGTTCTGTTGAGTTACGTTTAGTATTAATGTGATTCTGGTTCAGATACAACTAAAAGTGATTAATTAGGAATCAGCTTGGTTAATCGACATGCTTGAATTGGTTATAGTTGAATGGGTAATACAGGTTAAAGGGTTTAAGGTAGGACAATAGTTTCAGGGGTTTCATGGGGGTATTTTGGGATTTAAAAGTTTGAAAATGGTTTAACTTAGTGTTCTGTCAGTAAAGTACTTAAGTAACCATTAAACTAATAATTTGTTTAATAATAGTGGGGAACAAAATATAGTACATAGGGGAATTAATTAAAAGGCTGCCCATACTTAATTGAATAGAAAAATAGACTGCCCATACACACGTGGAATTAATAAAGAAAAAGACAAAGGTTAGTGGGGGACAAGGGAATTAAAAAGAGATTAGACACATAGTAATGGGCTTCCAGAGAAGATCATGGGCTCATTTTTCATTGGTGCTTTTGAGAGGAGGAGGGGGTCAGTCTTTTGGGATAAATAGAAGGGGGTCTGGGAAGTAAAAGGGGCCGGCTTTTGGTATTCTGAAGAATCAGTTTTGAGAGTTTAAAAGGAGTCTTGAGAGTTTGAAACATGGAAAAAATAATACTGAGATCCAGGGAGAGTTCTCCAGGCATTCAACTATTGAATATCATTTTGAGAATTGTGAGACCTTAAGAGTTTGAGAGAGTTGGTCAGTTTTTAGAGTAAGGAAAGGTCACTGTTACATTAAAAAGAAAAGCTAGTTGTTTGCATTTCAGTCCCTGGTTCATTCTTGAGTTTTGGTATTGTGTTGAGGCTGTTCTGTCAAGTCTGTTTGATTTTCAAACTTTCCCGGGTTTAGAACTTGATTTGATTCATTGCGGTTGAGCTGCTGTTGTTTACTGTGTTGTAGCTGCTGCTGACCTCTTTCCTTTTCTTGCTTCATTTTCAATTGCCAGGTACATGCTTTGGGCCCCAATATCGTGTGAATCCTCAGTTGAGAATGAATTAAATAGAAGCATAGCTAATTATCAGTTGTTCAATGTTTCAGTGTAATCAGTGATAATAATTGTGGATTGTTTATTGAATTCGTGGACTGATTGAATCTATTTCTACAAACATGCGAATTTCCTGGCCATCAATTGTAATTAATCTTACTTTGTGAATACTAGCTATGAAGTGTAGTGTAGTGTAAGCTGGATTCGTTTTCAGTAGTTACAAAATAGATTCAAATAGCTTTGTTTGTAAAGAAACATGTTCAAATAGTTCAAATGGAAGTCAACATATTAGTTCAGTATGTTTAGTTCTGAAATCACAAACCATTCGAGTAAATAATATCAGTTCAAGTAGCACACTAAATTAGTTCAATTGGTATTGTTCATGTGTATTGTTAAGGGAAGCAAGTGGAACAGGGATTTTAAAAAAAGTAAAAACCGGTGTTAAGTGTAAAGGTGATTTCTATAGACTGCTTTCGGGATTAACTGGGGTCGTGTGGTGTTGTGTTGCTTCCCAAGCTCAAACCCTGGTGTGGTCAGCAGCCGCAAGGTAATTTAAATTGGGCCTTCTTGCAAGGTCCTGGTCTTCAATGAGTTAGCGGGACTGTTCTGTCAAATGATATTGAAATTAAGTCGAGAACTAGAATAATCGTTAGCGTATATCTGTTTAAATGGAACTTTAATGTTTGGTTTAATCACTTGGGCTTGACCACTTTTTCAAGAGGTATTGGCCTCAGTTTACTAACGAGCAAGCCCATGCCCTTTTTTATGACTGTGTGCGTTTGGGCCTGGGCTGATATTTGAGGCTGGCCAGTTTTGATGTAGACCTGAACGCAATTTTTCTCCCGTTGTGTTTTAATCTAGTAATAAGTTAATTAGGACTCTTACTTTATTTTAGAGACAAATAAAAAATAGAAAATCATATTTCTTTTAGGATTGGCCTTTTAAATAACAGAGTGAGACGAGCCTCGCCCAGGTAAATGCATGAATTGCGGGGCCCTCGTTAGATGTATACTAAAATACTCAGATTTCGGGACGGGCCTTTTAGTGAACTTCATGGATTTCCCCAAAGATAATAACGCGTTAGTCTCTTTAGACGTATATTTTAATAACATTATCTCCCTAAACTCGGGTGCACATTTATGTGACCCAAATCCAAATCTCAGTGAAGTCAAAATATATCAATAACTGCAGGTGCATTGATGTGACGTGGTTCGAGATGTGTTTTCACGATATTGCAATTCTCGTTAAAAATAATAATAAATAAAAGAGGTTAAAAGTTAAAGTTTGCACATAGGTTCATAATTGTTAAAATCAGATAATTTAAGCCAAGTATAATAGTTGAGCGACCGTGCTAGAACCACGGAACTCGGGAATGCCTAACAACTTCTCCCGGGTTAATAGACTTCCTTATCCAGATTTTTGGTTCGCGCACTGTAATATAGAGTCAATCTTTTCCTCGATTCAGGATTCAAACCGGTGACATGGGACACTATTAATCTCCCAAGTGGGGACTCTGAATCTCTTAATAACGAATCCCGTTTCGATTGTCCTTTAATTGGAAAAACTTCCTCTATTATAGCCCCTTCCCGGGGTGTAGTAGTGAAAAAGGAGGTGTGACAGCTCTGGCGACTCTGCTAGGGAGCACCTAGAATCTCTGGTTCAGGGTTCAAGAATTCGAGCTTAGAATAATTATTGTATTTGGCTTTATTTATTATCAGATTTTATTATATGATTGGGCTTAAATGTGCAAATGATGCTTTTTACCGCTTTGATATTCTTTGAACTGTATAAATAAATTGTGCCGAAACCTTCTCTTCTTACCTCTAGGGATGTGCTTTCTAGTTGATACTCCACATTCTATTAGTGTCATACCTTGAAATAAGAAAGAGGATCTGAAATGTTACTAAGCCGGCTGGCCTTTTGGTTCCCGGAAAGTAGCTCCTTCCTCGACTCGAGTTGTCCGCTCGGGCACAGGGTTTAGAACATGTACCCAGGTTTTGACCCTAGAATAACTTGACTTCATGTTGGATCCCTAATAGGAATGCTTATTTGCATCATGTGAATTTGACTTAGGGGACTCAACACAGGGGTTGTGTCCGTCTAGGACAAGCAACTTGAAACAAAAAGACCATCCTCCTGCATCGTATTTGTTTTACGCATTTACTTGCTTTAAATTTGCATGCTGACCGGTTTTTGAAAATCAAGAATATCAAAAAATTGAGAAAAAGAGAAAATAGCAGGGTAGAGAGATAATTACCCATTTTTTTAGAAAAACTCAGTACCTGAATAGCGTCAAAACTCTGCCGAAATTTTGAGAAAAAAAAATATTTTTCTTAATTTGATTTATTTGAGGAAAGAAAAAAAAACAAAAGAGAGTCATGTTTTCAAAGTTAGTCTACTTTCTTGGCCCGAACTACACATGTTTGATTCTCAACGGATGTGAGATACATAGGCAACCCCTCATCGGGTCCAACCTCCCTTTTTTGCAAAAAAAGAGCTAAAGAATGTCGAAATTTTAACTTTTCGTCACAAATAAGTCAGGTGATGTCGTTCTTGTCAAAAATAGCTAAATATTCCCTAAAGGGACGCCGGAAGGCTGACTTTGCATAAACGATCACTTTTGGTCATTTTGGGATTTTTGACCGGTCGACTCACACAGCCTTAAAATCTTTGCCCCCGAAGTGCTGAAAGGCCGTGTTAGGAAAACTAGATCTTTCTTTTCAATTTGAAAAAAAAATGAAAAAAATAGTCAAATTGTTTTAAGTCAAATAAATTTTACTTTTTGCTTAAATCACATTAATAAATGTGCAGGATGAGCACGACTCAAAATGAACCCTTTTCAATTATGACTAAAGTCCCTGTCGAGTTGTGGCTATGGTGGAATGATTTAGGCAAAGAAGGGCAAGACAAAGTCAAGAAATGTCTGAAAGGTCTTACGGGTTTGTTAGAAATCAAGCCTCGGGGGGATATTATAAGAGCATTGGTCACCTGCTGGGACCCGACGCACAATGTCTTCCACTTCTCGGACTTTGAACTCACCCCGACTTTGGAAGAAATAGCCGGGTACATCGGAAATGCTGAAGTTCCGTTAAGACACAAATACCTGGTTGCTCCAAGAGCTGTCACTGTACACCGGTTTTTAGACTCATTGAAAATAATCAGGACGGTCCATAATCCGGATTTTGCAAAAGGCTTTTGTACTCCGAACTTCATATACCAAAGATACGGCCACATGGGAGGGTTCAACAAGTCGGATAACAAGTTATGTAGCAAAAGCAACCGTAAAAAATGGGATGACCACAGACGCGTTGATTTCATGATAACCTTTTTAGGGCTTTTGGTGTTCCCGAGGAAAGACGGGAATATCGATATAAAAATATCTGGGGTCGTCAGTACTTTGCTCACTCAAGATTAAAGCACTCTTGCGCCCATGATAGTATCTGATATCTTCCGAGCTCTCATAGCCTGCAAAGCCAAAGGAGACTTTTTCGAGGGGTGTAACTTGTTGTTGCAGATGTGGATGACCGAACACCTGTGTCACCGCGCCCAATTCCTGAGCTATGGTTCATCTGAGAAAACATGTATAGAGGAGTTCTACACAAGAATTAGTGGGGTCAGTTTACCTGAAGGAGTCTCAGCATGGACCTCATACTTTCGGACCCTCAATGCCAGTCAAATACAGTGGGCGCTTGGATGGTTACCGGTTGACGAAGTCATATATATGCCAGCAGCTAGGCCCCATTCTCTCTTGATGGGGCTCAAGAGCATTCAGCCTTATGCGCTATACCGGGTATTGAGATAACTTGGGAGGTGCCAGATAGTTCCGAAAGATGAGAATCTAAGTATCCAAGTAATTGAAATCAGTCCTGACGGCCAGTTTCCTGAAGCAAGAGTCCGCCAGATCTGGAGAAAATGTCAATACTTGGCGGTGAATACTTGTGTACTGGATCGGGATAAAGGGGAAGTTTCACCCAGATATCACGCTTGGTATAAAGGGGAAGTTTCCTTTGGGAGGCCGGCTAAAAGACCTCACTTGCAGGATTTTGCTGAGTCATCACAAGAATAGTGGGACTGGTTGGCCAAAGAGCGCAAATATCGAGCCGGAATAGGCGAGCTGAAACAACAGATTAGGGATCTGAAAGTTGAGAATAAGGTGCAAGTTGCTGCCAATGAAGGAGAAAAGAACAAATTAGCCCAAGAAAATGAGGCTCTTAAGGCCCAAATCCTACAGATGAAAATAGATACTGACAACCAACAGAGAAGTCAGTCTGATGAAAGGTTGATAAGTGGATTGAAAAAGCAAATCATTGAATGCCAAGAGGGTTTGGAAAGATCTAAAGCTAGACTGGCAAGGATTCAAGCAAGATGGGCAAGAGGTACAAAAGAGCGAGTACATCGTATGCGGCAGATGAAGAGGGACTACGAGGGGAACATTACTATGATGAGAGAAATAATATCTACCCTCAAAGAACGGGTCTTCAGGTAGGCAGAGACTCTAGAGCTGATAGGAAACACTGTTATGACTTGATGGCACGGATGGAGAAACAAATGCATGAATTTCAAGATCAACTCTTTCGCAACGCTCAAGTGCCGAGAGCGTGGAACCAACAGATAGAGCGGTTGCTTCGGGAAAAAGATAGAATCAGGGAAAGAATCGAAGATATCGGGCACTACATCACCAGTAAGTGCCTAGCATGTGAGGATATGACCCGTACCACCTTCTTTGCTGCGATGATGATTTATGTCCGCCAGATCATGGAAGAGTTGAAAGGGTTGCAAAGGGTTCTTGCACAAAGGTCCGCGGCAAGGCCGAACGATGCCTTGCGGACCCAGGAAATTTTAGAGCATTGGAATGATGTCTTGAGTATGTACTTTTGGGTTTTTGGGAGTCTAGTTTTTAAAATCATAGTGTTCAAGTTTTTGAGTATGTTTTTTGAGTCAAGTATTTTCTTAGTTAGAGTTTGTTGTTGAAATTTTTAATGTTTGAATCATGTTGTAACCCAAGAAGTTGTTAATGAAAGCTCGAAATTTTGTTACATCTTCGTCATGTCAAAACTATGCACGGTCTGATTCATGAGGGGACGTGATACGTAGGCAATCCACATAAGATTCGACCACCACTATTAAAAAAAGAAGGGAATAATAGAAAAACAAAGGAAAGAAATAAAGGAAATAAAGGAAAGTTTGGGAAGCACTCAAAAGAGAGCACAGATGTAAGAAGCCGGAATGACACATGCAATAAAAGCAAAGACATGATATGAAAGGTTAAACTGCCTAGGTGCATGGCATCCCAACATGCAATAACATATTTGTTAAACTCTAAAAACTAACAAGTATGTTGTTTTCTAGAGATTTCAAACAGTTAGCTTGTTAGAACGTTCTGGCAGATTACCATTACCAAACAAGATCTAAAGGTCCCATACCGAAAAGCATGTCTGGTTCGGACAAAAGTGTTGAAGAGGAAAAAACGGAAATACAAACAATGAAGGAGGAGGTAGACAGGTTGAGACAAGAGATAACAGAAATGCACCTAGCCTGGGCTAGGGGGCAACCAGTACCAGTCCCGACCGCTACCCCTACTCTCCCACCGGCACAAACTCCAGAGTACCCTCCCTTTGGCCCATCAATAAGCTTCCCAATTCACCAATACTATCAGGGGAAAATTTCATACAATCCCCAAGCTCCACCACCCAAACACGACCCTCCTCTACCAATTGCTCCTATTTTCGTGGCACCTCCACCCGCCACATTGCAAAGATCATCCTGTGAGTCGGTGTTTTAGGCTCATGACACCCAATACTATCCTCCTAAACCCACCTTCAAAGCACTCGATCCATATACTTACACCCTTCACTTTGAGCTCCCGGCAGAAACTGAGAGGCCATCTAAGAGTTCGGAGCAGGATGAAGTTCTTTGCAAAGTAAAAAGCCCGGAGCAGTCCTTCAGGAATATGCATGGGTTGGGCGGCCAAGTCAGTGTAGCCTATAAAGATCTGTGTCCTTTCCCCGATGTCCAGCTGCCAACGGAGTTAAAAATGCACAAGTTTGATCTGTATGAGGGGCATGGTGACCCAGTGGCACACCTGCGTGGTTTCTGCAGTAAGATGAGAGGGGCCGTTGGGAAAGATGAGCTGTTGATAGCATACTTTGGCCAAAGCTTGGGCGGGTCCGTACTAGAATGGTACACAAGGCAGGATCCTAGCAGGTGGTACACCTGGGACGACCTGACGCAAACATTTGCTGGTCACTTCCAATATAATCTTGAGATCGTTCCTCACCGTCTCACATTGCTAAAAATCGAGAAGAAGCCTGGAGAGAGCTTTAGGGAATTTCGGTTCCGTTGGAGGGAGCAGGCTGCAAGAGTCGATCCTCTAATGAGGGAAGGTGAAATGGTGGATTACTTTTTGCAGACTTTGGAGCCAACTTACTTTGGTCACCTGGTTACATCAGTTGGTAAATCTTTCAATGAGGTCGTAAAGATGGGTGGCATGATTGAAGAAGGACTCAAGACCAACAAGATAATGAGTTATTTCGCAATCAAGGCTACCACTTAGGCTATCCAGAGCGGAACGGGAGGTGTGCTCGGGAAGAAGAAGAGGGAAGAAGTCGCAACAGTCGAAGCAGGTACTTGGTCCAGATCTAGAGGTCCTTCACCCTACTACCAGCCCCAACCCCACCAACAAAACTACTCATACACCCCGTATGGCCCTCCACAACCCTACTACCCGGAACGATATTTTTCTGTCCATCACGCCCAAACATATACCCACCCGTCGGCTCACCCGCAATGGCATGCATCGGCTCCCCAAAATACATACCCACCTACACAAAACACATATCCACCCCTGAGGGCCTATAGAAATCCTCCAGGGTCAAGTTTCCGTGGGAATCAAGCTTTCAAGAATGAGAGGATGCAGAAGCAGAAAATATTTACTCCGCTGGGAGAATCCTATTCTACTCTTTTTCACAAATTGAGGCAGTTAGGCCTGTTGAATCCTATTGAGCCCAAAATGCCAAATCCTCTAAGAAATATTGATTACTCGGTGAGTTGTGAATACTGTTCAGGAGCACCTGGACACGATACGGAGAAATGCTAGAAGTTAAAAACAGTTATTCAGGAGCTTATTGACACTCGGTGAATTGAGGTTCCGTCTCCAGAGGCGCCAAACATTAATCATAATCTGTTGCCAGCGCACCATGAGGCAGACATGATCGATCTAGTGCACAAGGAAGGGGAGTTTAAGAAGCCCTCGCAAACAGTAATGATGATCCGGGCCAGTGAAGCCAGTCCTAAGGAAAAAATAACCAGTGAGAAGGCAGTGGTACAGCTGAAAAGTGTAGACACCAAGCCAGTTATGGTGATGGGTAAAGGGTCATCTATTATTGCGAAGAAACCAGAGCCAGTCAAGGTAGTGATGCAGGGGGTATCAAGCACATCTGTGGTAGTCGTGAAGGGGGCTCGCATGGAACCAGTTCTTATCAAGCCAGTAATGTAGTTGCAAATAATCAGTGAGAAGGCCGTACCATGGAGCTACAGTCAAAATGACAGTGATGTATAAAGGGAAGGAATTTATGAAAGAAGTGTAAGGTCTAACTCATTCGGGAAGGTATTTGGCTCCCGCAGAGTTAAGAAAGGCCAATGCAGTAGCGGTCAAGAAACCTATAACCGAGGAAGAGGAGGAAGAATTTTTAAAGACAATGAAGGTGCAAGATTACTCCATTGTAGAACAACTGAGGAAGGCACCGGCACAAATCTCATTGCTATCATTATTGATCCATTCAGATGAGCATCGACGGGCATTAATGAAAATTCTGAACGAAGCCCATGTTACGGATAAGATCTCTGTGAACCACCTAGAGAAAATAGCAAACAAGATATTTGAGGTAAATAGAGTGACATTCTCCGATGATGAGTTTCCCATGGAAGGTACAGAACACAACAGAGCTCTTTATCTGACGGTGAAGTGTGAGGATTTCGTAGTCACTCGAGTGTTAGTTGACAATGGGTCCAGTGCAAACATCTGTCCTTTGTCTACGTTGGAGTAACTGAAGGTTGATAATGATAAAGTTCACAAGAATAGCATCTGTGTTCGAGGGTTTGATGGTGGAGGCAAAGACACAGTAGGTGACATCATACTAGAGTTGACGATCGGGCCAGTGGAGATCACTATGGAATTCCAGGTACTAGACATGGAAGTCTCTTATAATCTTTTATTGGGGCGACCATGGATCCACGCTGCCAAGGCAGTACCTTCTACATATGCATCAGATGGTCAAGTTCGAATAGGACCGATAGGAGATCGTAGTGCACGGTGAAGACAATATGGGCGTTGTAAGTGATGCCATAGTGCCTTTCATAGAAGCTAATGGTGACAAGGGGCCGTGGGTTTGCCAAGTCTTTGACGCAGTCTCAGTAGGAAAGATCCCGGAAGGGAAAAACATTGCGGTACCTAAAATAGCGGCCGCAACTGTCATGGTGGCATCAAAAATGTTAAATAACGGTTTCATACCGGGCAAAGGTCTGGGTGCTGATCTTCAGGGCATTATACAACCAGTCTTTCTTCCCACGAATATGGATACTTTTGGATTGGGGTTCAAGCCCACTACTGCAGATGTAACATGGGCCCGCAAGATGAAGAAGAGGGCGTGGGTCCTTCCCAAGCCAATCCTGCACCTGTTCAGATATTTTGTCAGACCAAGCGTCAAAAAGCAATTGCTGTCCAAGGTTACAGGGTCATTAATTGGTGCAGATGGAGATTTGAATAAGGGGCTCAAAAGGTTATTTGCCGAGGTTAACACGTTAGAGGCTGGGGAAGGGTCCAGCAAGGCAGATGTGCAGTTCGTGGGGCAAAAGGCAAAGATCAACAATTGGATGGATACTCCTCTTCCCATTCGTAGAGAGTTTTGTTTTCTTTATATTGGTCTTAATGATATGCCATGCACGATGGATCTTCAACCTAGTCTAAAAAATCAATCTGATTCCGAAATAATAGTGCAAGAGATTGATGATGATGAGTGGGTCAAAACCCGTTTGGAGCAGTTGAGCTTGATTGATGAAAACAGATTGGCAGCAGTACATCATGGCCAATTGTATCAAAATAGGATGGCAAGATCATACAATAAGAAGGTGTGTCCCAGGAAGTTTGAAGTGGGGCAACAAGTGTTGAAACGAATCCTTCCACATCAGGCCGAAGCAAAGGGCAAGTTCGCCCCGAATTGGCAAGGACCGTTTATTGTGACCAGAGTGTTATCCAATGGCGCTTTATGTTTGACAGATGTTGAAGGAAGTATACACATGGCCATCAATTCTGACGCCGTCAAGAGATATTATGTATGATTTCTTTGACTGTAATTGTTGTTTGTTTGTATTTGGCATTTATCGTAGAATGAAATGACGGAGGCAATTTGTTCTTCTATCCAAACACTTTAACCTTTGCTTCCCCTTTTTGAGACTTATTTGTTCTTTCATACCCCTCTTTTGGAATCAGTAATGAAAAAAAAAATGAAAAAAAAATAATAATAATAATATAACAAAAGAAAAGTCACAAGAAAACAAAGGAATTTGGGAACTACGTTTGACCTGATTCCTCGAAGAGGATACGTAGGCGCCTCACGGCTCGGTCATAGTGTAACAAAAATCAAAGGATCCCCAAGTAGGAAAACTGGGGCACAATTTGTGTTTGTAATTTTGGGAAAGAAAATTTTATTCCAAGAGTTGTAATGTTTTACCAATCAAAATTATTTTTAAAATTTTGATACTCTTTTTCTTTTAGCCATACACCAGGAAAAAAAACCATATTGATGTCCAAAAGACTTCCCGATCAGTATCCGAGAAGTGCCAAGTCACGCAAATGGAAGTCTGGAGTAACACTCTGGTCCCCAGCTGAAAAGAAATAAAATGAGAGAGTCTTATCGGTGAAAACCTTTACAGGCACCATAAGGCGACGGAAGTTGAGAGAAATAAAATGAGAGAGTCTTATCAGTGAAAACCTTTACAGACACCATAAGGCGATGGGAGTTGAGAGAAATGAGGGAGTCTTATTAGTGAAAACCCATCGAAGGGCACTATTGGGCGACAAGGAATTAAAAGATGGCAAACGAGATAAGTTTGACGGAAAGGATCCGTCAAGACATCAAGCAGAATAAAGATGTTGTTTTGGCAAAAGAGTTGGGTTGCGGGACCTTTGAAATGCAAAGTAGGGACATCAGAAAGATTGATTGATGTAAATAGACTGGGTTGATTAATACAAAATGCACGACATGACCATTGGGATCGGTTATACCATTCAGATAAGTTCTTTTCCCTTTTTGTTCTCTTCAAACAATTGTTGAGAAAGATTTTTCCTGTTCTATCTTTTGAAGTCGTCATTTTTTCATTTCTTTTGGTTAATAGTAGTTTGTTTTTAAGAAGGATTTTCAGAGCTTACTACCAGTTGCCAATATGGTGCAAAGTAAATAGGGATAGGACATGCCGAGGATAATGTGATGGGACGAGAAAGATGCCGTTATAAGACCAAATGATGGAGTGGTCTATGATTTTGGGGAAAGTATGGAGTAAATGTGGAAAGCAACATTTAGGAAGTCTGTGAATAATGAATCATCAAGAAGGTCGGAAGTTATCGGCCGAGTTTCAAGATAGTCGGACAACGTAGAGCATGGAAAAGAGGAAAAAGGAAAACCATCCCCAGTAGGAGCACCACAACCGCACACTTTAAACTAATAAAGTTTTTTTTGATTTGAAACAGGGATTTTAAATGTTATTGATGGTGGAAAGACAGGCCACAAGGAAGATTATCAAACTGGGCCAGAAAATTTTCTTTCACTTTGAATATTTTCTTGAAGACGGATACCCATCTTAAAAGCAGGGGTGTCAATTCAAGTTTTAAAGAAAGCAATTTTGGGAGGAAGATAACACGAGTTTTAAAAGAAGTAGTTTTCTGAGGGATGTTAACACAAGGGGGAAGCAAGTTTCGAAGGAAGATAGTACAAGTTTTAAAGGAAGTAGCTTCAAGGAAAAAAAACAACACGAGTTTTGAGAGAAGCAGTTTTGGAAGGAAGTTAAGTTGTAGTTGAAGTCAGGAGCCAGCCTGGAGAATGGAGGTTGTTATATTTTAAGTTGTAGTTGAAGTCAGGAACCCGCCTGGAGAACGGTGGTTGTCATATTTTAAGTCGTAATTGAAGTGAAGAGCCCGCCTAGAGAATGGAGGTACGTTATAGTTGAAGTCAGGAGCCCGTCTGGGAATGGAGGTGTTATTTTTAAGTAGTAGTTGAAGTCAGGAGCCCGCCTGGAGAATGGAGGTGTTATTTTTAAGTGGTAATTGAAGTCAGGAGCCCGCTTGGAGAATGGTGGTGTTATTTTTAAGTTGTAGTTGAAGTCAGGAGCCTGCCTGGAGAATGGAGGTTGTTATATTTTAAGTTGTAGTTGAAGTCATGATCCCGCCTGGAGAATCGAGGTTGTGATATTTTCAGTCGTAATTGAAGTCAGGAGCCCGACTGGAGAATGGAGGTATGTTATAGTTGAAGTCAGGAGCCCGCCTGGAGAATGGAGGTGTTATTTTTAAGTAGTATTTCAAGTCTGGAGCCTGCCTAGAGAATGGAGGTGTTATTTTTAAGTGGTAATTGAAGTCAAGAGCCCGCCTGGAGAATGGAGGTGTTATTTTTAAGTTGTAATTTAAGTCAGGAGCCCGCCTGGAGAATGAAGGTATGTTATAGTTGAAGTCAGGAGCCCGCCTGGAGAATGGAGGTTGTTATATTTTAAGTTGTAGTTGAAGTTAGGAGCCCGCCTGGAGAATGGAGGTTGTTATATTTTAAGTTGTAGTTGAAGTCAGGAGCCCGTCTGGAGAATGGAGGTTGTCATATTTTAAGTCGTAATTGAAGTGAAGAGCCTGCCTAGAGAATGGAGGTACGTTATAGTTGAAGTCAGGAGCCCGTCTGGGAATGGAGGTGTTATTTTTAAGTAGTAGTTGAAGTCAAGAGCCCGCCTGGAGAATGGAGGTGTTATTTTTAAGTGGTAATTGAAGTCAGGAGCCCGCTTGGAGAATGGTGGTGTTATTTTTAAGTTGTATTTGAAGTCAGGAGCCTGCCTGGAGAATGGAGGTTGTTATATTTTAAGTTGTAGTTGAAGTCAGGAGCTCGCCTGGAGAATGGAGGTTGTTATATTTTAAGTCGTAATTGAAGTCTGGAGCCCGGCTGGAGAATGGAGGTATGTTATAGTTGAAGTCAGGAGCCCGCCTGGAGAATGGTGTTATTTTTAAGTAGTATTTGAAGTCAGGAGCCCGTCTGGAGAATGGAGGTGTTATTTTTAAGTGGTAATTGAAGTCAGGAGCCCGCCTGGAGAATGGAGGTGTTATTTTTAAGTTGTAATTGAAGTCAGGAGCCCGCCTGGAGAATGGAGGTTGTTATATTTGAAGTTGTAGTTGAAGTCAGGAGCCCGCCTGGAGAATGGAGGTTGTTATATTTTAAGTTGTAGTTGAAGTTAGGATGCCGCCTGAAGAATGGAGGTTGTTATATTTTAAATCGTAATTGAAGTTAGGAGCCCGTCTGGAGAATGAAGGTGTTATATTTTAAGTCGTAGTTGAAGTTAGGAGCCCGCCTGGAGAATGGAGGTTGTTATTTTTTAAGTTGTAGCTGAAGTCAGGAGCCCGCTTGGAGAATGGAGGTTGTTATATTTTAAGTCGTAATTAAAGTCAGGAGCCCGCCTTGAGAATGGAGGTACATTATAGTTGAAGTCAGGAGCCCGCCTGGAGAATGGAGGTGTTATTTTTAACTAGTAGTTGAAGTCAAGAGCCCGCCTGGAGAATGGAAGTGTTATTTTGAAGTGGTAATTGAAGTCAGGAGCCCGCCTGGAGAATGGAGGTGTTATTTTTAAGTGGTAATTGAAGTCAGGAGCCCGCCTGGAGAATGGAGGTGTTATTTTTAACTTGTAATTGAAGTCAGGAGCCTGCCTGGAGAATGGAGGTACGTTACAGTTGAAGTCAGGAGCCCGCCTGGAGAATGGAGGTTGATATAATTTAAGTTGTGGTTGAAGTCAAAAGCCTGCCTGGAGAATGGAGGTTGTTATAATTTAAGTTGTAGTTGAAGTCAGGAGCCCGCCTGGAGAATGGAGGTTGTTATATTTTAAGTCGTAATTGAAGTCAGGAGCCCGCCTTGAGAATGGAGGTGTTATATTTTATGTCGTAGTTGAAGTCAGGAGCCTGCCCGGAGAATGGAGGTTGTTATATTTTATGTCGTAATTGAAGTCAGGAGCTCGCTTGGAGAATGAAGGTGTTATTTTTATGTAGTAGTTGAAGTTAGGAGCCCACCTGGAGAATGGGGGTGTTATTTTTAAGTTGTAATTGAAGACAGGAGCCCGCCTGGAGAATGGAGGTTGTTATATTTTAAGTCGTAGTAGAGGCCAGAAGCCCGCCCGGAGAGCGGAGGTTTACAACAAAAATCCCCAGCATAAATTCAAGTCCAGAAATTAGAAGGAAGGCAACAGTGGTCAGAAGAAGGCAGTTCAAGCTTCGAAGGAAAAATAATTCGAAGCTCACAAAAAGAAAATAAGCAGTTTGAGTTCGGCAATCAAGAGAAGGCTACGAGTCAAGTCAGAAGTGAAGAAACACCGGAAGAGACACAAATCAACAAGAGACACAAGAGCAGTTAGAAGATCTAAATAGGATTTTGTAATTCATAGACTATAGTTTAGTCTAGCTTCTTAGTTTCTTTTAAAACGGTGCAATAAGGAGGACAGTTAAGTAGTAGCAGCAACAACAACATGCAGTAACAGCGAAACCATAACTCCATGGTAGTCCCAGCCACCAAAACTTCCCGAACTACATTGACCTGATTCCCTTTTAGCCAGGGATATGTAGGAAACCTTTGAAACAGAGGTTCGGTCATTTTTTCCAAAAATGCTTCACACGGAGTACTCAAACGGGCAAAAATCGCTCGTATCCGCTCACTTTGTCTTTGTACGAAAAATCTTCGTGTTTACGGGCAAAAAGGGGCAGCTGTGAGCACGTGATTTTTGCCCTATATGAACTACTCCCAAAGAAATCAAAACAAAAATTGTCGTTTTTATTGTGTGCATTTTTGTGAAATTTCGTGGTATTTTATGTCATTATTTGCCTGTATCCGTGCATATTAAATGAAAAATACAAAAATATGTTGCATTTACATTTAGGACAATTAAGAGTAATAAAGTTTGTTTTGTGAAGAATGAAAATCACAAAAATATGTACTTTGCATTGTTAGCATTTAAGGTCTAATTGTGTGATTTTATTTTAGTGGGTATTTAATTGTGTGTGATAATTTTTATTAGGAATTAATTAGTATTTTTAATTTGGTTTATAATTTAATTTTAGATTTATTAATTAAGAAATAAAAGAAAAGGAAAAAGAGCAAAAATCGGACTGGGCCAATTGACCGAGGCCCAACTCCTATCCCAAAACCAGCCCAATCGACGCCCTTTTACCCATCCGATCGACCTGCCAATACGACGTCCAAACGACGTCGTATCTGTCACATCCTTCCTGAGGCGTTGGATCTCGCCTATCCAACGGTCGAGATCATCTCTCCCATAACCCGACCCTAACCCGTTCTCTATACCCTTTCCAACCCGCCCCCTCATTAAACCAAACGACACCGTTTCTTATTAGTGAAAGGATCCAGGCCGTTGACCTTAATTGATCCAACGGCCAGGATCAAATCCCCAACCCCGTATATAAGTAACCAAACACACCCCAGCCCCCCTAAGCCGAACCCCACCCTCCCTCATCTCT
>MU787277.1:2981-34232 GCA_026770625.1 Nicotiana glauca
GGGAGATTATTCAGTTAAGATTGTAGCTTTATTGTTAATAATGATATTCAAATAATTGGTTTGAGCTTCATGCTCGGGTTGAGAGTGTAAATGGTCGGGCTTGCCTAACAGTTGTGTTGGGCGCCATCACGACCGGGTTTGGGGTCGTGACAGTAGGCAGCCTCTCTCTGAGGTTCAGTCACACCAAAACAAAAGTCCAAAAGACCCCAAGAAAGAAACTGGGGCAGAAGTTGTGGTCGTTGTGAGAAATATGATTCCGAAAGTTGTAATTTTGAGCCCATGTTGAATTATTTCTAAATCCTATCCAAAAGCCTGCATTACGGTCCAAAGAAAGACCTTCCGATCGATCTTCAAGAAATGCCAATACGAGCAGGTAAAGTGATTCATGTTGGGGGAAACACTCTGATACCAGGAGAGAAAGGAAAATGATGAAAATGAGATAGTCTTATTGGTGAAAACCCTTACGGGCACCATAGGGCGACGTGAGTTGAGAGAAATAAAAATGAGAGAGTCTTATTGGTGAAAATCCTCACGGGCACCATAGGGCGACGTGCGTTGAGAGAAATAAAAATGAGAGAGTCTTATCGGTGAAAACCTTCACGGGCACCATAAGGCGAAGGTGAGTTTTCAGATGGGCAAATGAAACAAGTCTGTGGTTGAAAGGTGCCCGAAACATGGCAAAACGAGGTTTGGGTTTTGGTGAAAGTTAGGTTTTGAAAGTATGGAACAACAAATTTGGAAATTGAAAGTTGATTGGTTGGACAGCCTAGGCTGGTTAATCCAAAATGCATGGCACGATCAATGGTACCAGTCGTTCCACTCAGATAAGTCTTATCATTTTCTCTTCATTACAAATCATCCGTTTTCAGAGTCTTTCTATCCTTAACCTTCGAGGTCATTGCATTTCATTCTCTTGAAGTCTGTCTATAAGATGTTTCAGTGTCAGTTCTGTTTGAAAACAAAAGAAGGATGTCAAGGCTAATTACCAGCTTCCCAGTTGTACGGCACAACAGGGTTGGAACATATCAAAAGAAAGTAAGGCATGAAGGACCAATGGAAATATCATCAGTGGGATAATCAGATAACTGTGGGGGAGAGGCAAAGTTTCACAAGAGGGGTCAAAAACACAAAACAACGATACGAGATAGAATATTTGGGTCATCAAATTTAGAGCTTTGAAAGTCAATCAGGAAATCGAGGCATTTCAAAGCAAGTCCAGGGAAACAAGTTGGAGCAAAGCCGGAAGAAGGAACATACCCAACAAGAATGCCAGCAGCTAACCACCATTTTATATTAACAAATCTTTCTTTGATGGAGACAGAGGCAGAAAAATTTTCTTTGTCTGTTTTGTTGCAATCAGGAGCCCACCTGGAGAACAAGGGAATATTTTCCAAATTCAGCAATCAGGAGCCCACCTGGAGAACAAGGGAATACATTTCAAAGTTTCAGCTGTCAGTCACCCACCTGGAAAACAAGGGAAGTATAATGCAAGTTTTATCTTTCAAGTTTTAATATTTGGTAACATAACGCGCCCAATCGTCAAACTGGGGTAGAAAATTTTCTTTGTTTTGTCTATTTTATTGCAATCAGGAGCCCACCTGGAGAACAAGGGAATATTTTTCAAATTTCAGTAATCAGGAGCCCACATGGAGAACAAGGGAATACATTTCAATTTCAGCAATCTGGAGCCCACCTGGAGAATAAGGGAATATTTTTCAAGTTTCAGTCGTCAGGCGCCCACCTGGAGAACAAGGGAATACATTTCAAGTTTCAGCAGTCAGGCGCCCACCTGGAGAATAAGGGAAGTACAATTCAATTTTAGCTTTTAATTTTTAATATTTGATAACATGTTGTACCCAACCATCAAACTTGGGCAAAAAAATTTCTTTGTTTGTCTATTTTGTTGCAGTCAGGAGCCCACCAGGAGAACAAGGGAATACATTTCAATTTCAGCAAACAGGAGCCCACCTGGAGAACAAGGGAATACTTTTCAAGTTCAGCAATCAGGAACCCACCTGGAGAACAGGGAATACATTTCAAGTTTCAGCAGTCAGGAGCCCATCTGGAGAACAAGGGAATACATTTCAAGTTTCAGCAATCAGGCGCCCACCTGAAAAATAAGGGAAGCACAATTCAAATTTTAGCTTTCAATTTTAATATTGGATAACATGATGTGCCTAGTCACCAAACTGGGGTAGACAATTTTCTTTGTTTGTCTATTCTATTGCAGTCAGGAGCCCACCTGGAGAACAAGGGAATAATTTTCAAGTGTCAGCAATCAGGAGCCCCCTGGAGAATAGAGGCACACATTTCAAATTGTAGCAGTCAAGCATCACTCGGAGGAATGGCAAAACATCCCTCGATCATAATGCAAGGCAACAACACAAGATTCCATTGAAAGAATACAAGTTCAAGGCAACACAAGAGCAAGATAGAAGACGTAGATAGGACTTTTTATAATTCATAGATCATAGCTTAGGCTAACTTCTTTTTATTTTGACACAGTGTAATAAGGAGGTCAGCGAGCAATAGCAGTAGCAGTAGCAACAGCAGTGAAATCATAGCTCCTGGTAGTCCCAGCTACCAAACCTTCCCGAACTACACTGACCTAATTCCTGTTTAGCCTAAGATATGTAGGCAACCTCTGAGGCAGGGCGCGGTCAACCCTTTCAAAAATGCTTCACACAGAATATTCGAACGGGCAAAAATCGCTCGTATTTGCTCACTTATCTTTGCACGAAAACTTTTCATGTTTCCGAGCAAAGAGGGGCAGCTGTGAGCACGTGCTTTTTGCCCTATATATGAATTATTCCCAAAAATTCAAACAAAATGATTTTTCTTCATTATTCTGTAATTTTGTGAATTTTGTGTTAATTGTTGCATTTCATTTGTGCATGCTAATTCATATAAAAAATATAAATATAAATATATATATATATATATATATACACACACACACACTTGGCATTTGTTTAGGATTTAATAATTTAGGATTAATTAGTAGTTGAAGAAAAATAAATAAAATAACAAAAAGGGGCTTCTTACATTTTTTTTGTTTTAATTTGTCTTAGTTTGTGTCTAATTAGCAATTTGAAAATTAGAAAATATTACTTTTAGTGTTAATTTAGGTTTTATTTGTTGATTTGGTATTTAATAAAATTAGAAAATATAAATACAAAAATAATTATAAAAAAAAGAGGAGAAAAGAAAAGAAACAAAATAAGTAAAATGAATTAAAAGAGGGATTGATCTTAATAAACCCATATTTGGGCTATTTTCTTAGCCCAATTTCACCCAAAATCCGGCCAAATTGGCCCAACCCACATAAAAAGATCTGGTCCAACCCCGAGCCTTAGCCAAACGACCCCGTTTTGTGAGGATTTGATCTCACCCGTCAATGTTGTTTGATCAGACGACTGAGAACTAGGGATAACTTAACATATAAGTGTCCAAATGCTTCCCCCCTCCTTTCCGCCTCTCACTTTTCATAACACACAAACCCTAAAGACCCCGTCTCCGCCGCCTTCCGCCGCGAGCCGCCGCCCGAGAATCGCCTTCGGTGGCGGCTGACATCTAAATCACTTGAAAATTACACCCTAGAACTGCCCCGTTCTCCTCTCTCAAACCCCCCAAACCCCGTCCCTCAAATCCTCGCCGAACTCCTCGAATCTCCGATCAAAACTACGACCAAAACCCTAAATCCTCCAAACCCCACCAAATTGATACCACACGACCTCCTCACTTCCCTCGTGGCAAATTCCTCACTAGTAGCATTCGAATATCACGGGAGATGGTCTAAATTTGAATCTGAGAAGTGGCATGACTGTAGAGATTATACCAGTAAGTTTTTTGTTAATTTTGTGTTCCCCCATGACCATGTAGTTTCATGATTAGTTCAATAATTCTTTTCATATTTTGTTATAAGTTTAAGTAGTTAATTTAGGTTTTATCTGCACTCTTGAATCAATAATTTGTTTTGTTCTGTTAAGGCGCTCAGTAGCATGATTTTTTTTTTGTTATGGGTGATTTCTCTTAAGCATTTTTTCTTTTGTTAATCCGTAGTTAATATTCTATGTATAGAATTTTGATTTGTTTGAGTTTGATTAATTTCTATTTGTTTGGATTGTCTTGTGTTGCCAATGGTGTGTTTCTAGTTTCGTACAGATTTTAATGTCGTTAATTGATTAGTTGGTTTGATTGTTAATGATAATTGGTAATTTGAGATTCATTAATTAGTTAGGATTTAAGATTTGTTTAAGTCTGGTTCTAGCCGTTTAATTTGCAGGATAATTGTTCAGTTAGCTAACAGGGTTGGAATAATTTGATGGGGGTAAATTGGTTTAAGGAATCTAGCAATAACTGAAATAGAACCTCCTAGAAGCTTCTAGATGGGGGTTCTAAGGTAAAATTCAAGAATTAAGTGCATTAACTTGAGAAAGAAGTCAGTAAGTTAGGGACTAGTTAGTTAAAATCTAAAAGTAAAAGAGGGACTAAAAGAAAATAGGAAAATCTAAGGGCTGCCCTCATTTTGCCTATAAAAGGCATGAATAGTGCCTTCATTCACAAGTTTTGGGAGCCCTAAAAAATCCCCCAAAAATAAATATTCTTTCAGCTCTTCAGATCTGAAACCTAAATTCAAATTTCAAAACAAAAACAATAGAAAACCTTCAAAAAATCAAAAAAATACCATTCCATTATATTCAGGTTAATTTTGACTCTTAGTTGATTTCCATGTTTCTAGTCCAATACTTGGATTCTGAAACTATAGACTAATTTCGAGCAATTTTGGGTTTGTTTAAATTGGTTTTGGATGAGTTTTGAGTTTGCTGAAGTATTCTGGTGCATTTCGAGCCTATTCGAGTGCATTTTCAGTGGCCTTTGGGTTGATTTGTTAGTTCCTGTCTGATTGTTGAATTTTCCTGGTTTGCTAAATTCAATCTGGGCTGTTGTTCGACTTCTGCCTGTCACTGTTGCTGATATCTTCTTCTTCCTGTTATATTCTGATTTCCAGGTACACAGCTATAACCTTGGCAATTGTAAGCTGAAATTGTGCAGAATGAATGAATGAAGAATTGAAACATATGCTTTGATTGAGTTCTCTTCCTAATTTATGTATTTGAACATTTAATTCTGTGTTGCTATGCATATTTCTGTTGGTTTTATAATAACTGGACTGAATAAAGTCACTACTGCTCAATCGTGTAACGAGTCTTCCTTAAGTTGAGTACAAGTTGTAATTAATTGCATAATTATATAGGTAAAATAGTTTATGTTGGCTTTAGTTGATTTCCTATCAGCTATTTCGTAAATTTCTCTTAAAATGATTCATAAGCGTGTTAGAGCCTTGGGTAGTTGTTCTCATTTTCAGTCTACAATTAACTGAACTTGACTGAATTGTTTAGATCGATTTGAATTCAGTAGGACAAAGGTTTCGAATTCCGAGATGGTTAATTATCTAAGTTTGTATGTTAATTAGGTAGAAGGGATAACATGAGTATTGTAAGTATAGGCATATATAAGTTTGTTAGTTTGGATGTGGGAGTTGAATTTTAGCACGTTTTTTTACCTGTTAAAATACAAATTGCATAAGCGCCTTCTTGGACAGTTTTAGGCGTTAATTAGCAGAATATGAGCATTAATCAGATAATTCGAAATGGTTGTGGTATATTGATTGATTAGATTCAATTTTGATCTTATAATACTTCTATTCGACCCGTGATTCTGGGCTCAAACGTGAGGCCCAGACAACCTTTGTCCAACTGCCCAACTAACTTGAATAATGCCTCTTGGGCCTGGTTTTCTCAACAACATGCCCAAACTATCCAATCCTCTATGTTTTGAACAAATTGCTAAGCATGCTTCGTCTTCACTTCATAAGTTACTGGGCTGGAATTAATTTGAAAGCGAATCATAGGGATTTGGCCTTTTATCGATATTAAATAATTAGGATTATTTTCCTTTTATTATTAGAGGCAAATAAAAATAAAAAATCATAGTTGCTTTAGGTTTGCCCTTTTAATCAATAAATGAGATGAGCCTCACTAAACAAAACACATAAATTGCGGGGCCCTCGATAATTGATTATATTAAATACTTAGAATCCAGGACGGGCCATTTAGCGAATTTCACGGCCTTCCCCAAAGATAACAACTCGTTAGCTACTTTAGGCGCGGTTTAATAATTTTACCTTCTTAAACTCGGGTGCACATTTATGTGACCCAAATCCAAATCTCAACGGAGTCGAAATGTTTTGACAACCACGGGTGCACTGGTGCGATGTGGTTCGAGACGTATTTTCACGATGTTGCAATTCTTAAAATAAAAGAAATAAAAGCGGGTTACTAATAAAAGGCACATAAGTTAGAACATGTTTTGAAATCAGATAAATAAGCTAAACATGACAGTTGAGCGATCGTGCTAGAACCACGGAACCCGAAAATGCCTAACGCCTTCTCCCGGGTTAACAGAATTCCTTACTCGGATTTCTGGTTCGCGACTGTAATACAGAGTCAAACCTTTTCCTCGATTCGGGATTCAAACCGGTGACTTGGGACACCATAAATCTCCCAAGTGGCGACTCTGAATCTTTTAATAAAACGAATCCCGTTTCGATTGTCCGTTAATTGGAAAAACTCCTTTTATTATACCCTTCACGGGGTGTAGTAGCGAAAAAGGAGGTGTGACAAAAGCCTTATATGGGGCCATCTCTATGCTGGACTGATAGTTGTTGTTGTATGCAAATTCTGCTAAAGGCAAGAACTGATCCCACTGCCCTCCAAAGTCAATCACACATGCTCTGAGCATATCCTCTAAAATCTGAACTGTCTGCTCCGACTGCCCGTCGGTCTGAGGATGGAATGCCGTACTAAGCTCTATGCGGGTCCCTAACTCACTCTGAACGGCTCTCCAGAAATAGGAAGTGAACTGAGGGCCTCTGTCTGATATGATGGAAACCGGCACACCGTGCAATCGGACTATCTCCCGAATAGAAATCTGAGCGTATCTCTCTGTTGTATAGGTAGTCGCCACAAGAATGAAATGGGCCGACTTCGTCAACCTATCCACAATGACCCATACTAAATCAACCTTCTGCAAGGTCCGCGGCAACCCAATTACGAAATCCATGGTGATGCGCTCCTACTTCCACTCCGAAATGGGCATCTGCTGAAGAAGGCCACCTGGCCTCTGATGCTCACACTTGACCTGTTGGCAATTCAAACGTCTAGCTACATACTCCACGATATCTTTCTTCATCCTGCTCCACCAGTAATGCTGCCTCAAGTCACGATACATCTTCATGGCACCTAGATGAATTGAGTACCTCGAACTGTGGGCCTCCTCTAGAATCCTCTCCCTGAGACCATCAACATTAGGAACACATAGACAGCCCTGAAGTCGCAATACACCATCCTCGCCAATAGAAATCTCCTTGGCACCTTCTTGAAGCACCGTCTCTCTGAAAACCTCCAAATGTGGATCATCGTACTGTCGGGCCTTAATCTTCCCCAATAACGAAGACTGAGCAACCACACATGCTAGAACTCGGTTGGGCTCCGAAATGTCCAACCTCACAAGTCTGTTAGCCAAGGACTAAATGTCCAAGGTTAGTGGCCTCTCCTCTGCTGGAATGAATTTTGGCTACCCATACTCTCCGCCTTTCTGCTCAAGGCATCCGCGACTACATTCGCCTTGCCCTGATGATAAAGAATGGTAATGTCATAATCCTTTAGTAACTCAAGCCACATGCGCTGCCTCAAATTAAGGTCCCTCTGCTTCAACATATGATGTAAGCTGTGGTGATTGGTATAAACCTCACAAGGCACCCCATACAAATAGTGCCTCCATATCTTAAGAGCATGAACATTCGCTGCCAACTCCAGATCGTGCACCAGATAATTCTTCTCATGAATCTTCAGCTGACACGAAGCATATGCAATAACTCACCCCTCCTACATCAACATACATCCCAAGCCAATGTGTAAAGCATTGTAATATACCGTATATATCCCTACACCGGAAGGCAATACAAGAACTGGTGCCGTAGTCAAAACCGTCTTGAGCTTCTGAAAGCTCTCCTCATAATCATCGGACCAATGGAATGGGGCACCCTTCTGGGTCAATCTAGTCAAAGGTGACGCAATGGATGAAAAGCCCTGCACAAATTACCGATAATAACCTGCTAATCCCAAAAAATTCCCGATCTCGGTCACTGAAGACCTGAAGTGGGACGTGGCCAAATCTGAACTACCTCAATCTTCTTGGGATCCTTCTTAATGCCCTCTCCTGACACTACATGCCCAAAGAATGACATTGACTCTAGCCAAAACTCACACTTAGAGAACTTAGCATATAGTTTCTTCTCTCGAAAGGTCTGAAGCACTACTCTCAAATACTGCTCGTGCTCCCCCAGGCTACATGAGTATATCAAGATGTCGTCAATGAAGACGATAACAAAGGAATCAATATAAGGCTTGAACACCCTCTTCATCAAATCCATAAATGTCGCTGGAGCATTAGTTAAGCCAAATGACATCACCAGGAACTCATAGTGGCCATATCAGTCCTGAATGCAGTCTTTGGAACATCTGAGTCCCGAATCTTCATCTGGTAATGCCCTGATCTCAAGTTAATCTTAGAGAACACCCTAGCACCATGCAGCTGGTCAAACAAATCATCAATACGGGGCAATGGATACTTGTTCTTGATGGTGACTTTGTTCAACTGGCGGTAATCAATGCACATCTGCATAGTCCCATCCTTCTTCTTCACAAATAGAACTGGTGCACCCCAAGGCAATACACTGGGCCTAATAAACCCCTTTGCTAACAACTCCTCTAGATGCTCCTTCAACTCCTTCAACTCCTTAGGAGCCATACGGTATGGGGGAATAGATATAGGCTTAGTGCCTGGAGCCAAGTCAATACAGAAATCAATATCACAATCTGGAGGCATGCCAGGAAGATTAAAAGGAAAAACATCGGTGAACTCTTGAACCCCTGGAACTGAATCAATCGTTAGAAACTCTGTGGTGACGTCTCGAACATAATCCAGATAGGTCAAACACCCCTTCTCGACAAGTGTCGAGCCTTCATAAAGGAAATAACCCTGCTAGGCATATCAACCGTGGAACCATTCCACTCCAATCTTGGCGATCCTGGTATCACTAGTGAAACAGTCTTGGAATGGAAATCAAGGACGGCGTGATATGGAGATAACCAATCCATGTCTAGGATGACCTCAAAATCAATCGTATCAAGCAACATAACATCTTCTCTAGTCTCGAAACCATAGAAAGTAACCACACAAGACCAGTAGATCTAATCCACAACCATAAAATCACCCACAGGAGTGGACACATGAACATGAACACCCAAAGGCTCAGGAGAAATAACCAGGAAACGAGCAAAAAGAGATGATACATATGTATAAGTAGACCCCGGGTCAAATAATACCGAACATCCCTACCACCGACAAAAATAATACCTGTGATGATGGCATCTGAGGCCAATGCATTTGGCCTGGTCGGAAGGGCATAGAATCTAGTTGAAGCACCGGATGTCTGGCATCCATCTGACTGAGAAGTAGCGGGCTGACTTGTCCCCGTCTGGCCTCCACCCCTGGGACGACCTCTACTAGTCTGTCCTCTACCTCTAGGTGGTTGGGTCACTGGTGCTGGAGTCATGGGCTGCTGCCCCTGCTGCACTGCCTTGCCCCTAAGCCTGGGGCAGTGTCTCCTCATGTGACCCAGGTCTTCGCACTCAAAATAATGTGGTGCGGTGACCTGCTATCCAGATGGCTGACTCTGGAAACCAGAAAACTCACTAGAAGAAGCCTGAATAGCCGGTGGCCGGTATGAACTCTACGACATAGCACTTAAATAAGAACTGGAAGAATCTGGAGGACCTGGATACCCACTGGATGAACCCTGAATAGCTGGCAGGCGATAAGAACTCTCTGGCATGGCACTGAAATAGGAGCGCGCTGGAGCACCCCGAGCAGGTAGTGGTGCTGAAACTGGGCCCAGCAGGCTGACCCCTCCCAAACTGACCTCTACCCCTAGCTGGGGCACCTCTGAACTCTCCTAAGAATCTGGACCTCTTATCCCGATGCAACTTCTCTCTACCCCTCAAACGGTAACCCTCATCCTGCGAGCAATCTCAAGTACTAGCTGATACTCTGTGCCCATCTCTACCTCTCAGGCCATACCCGATCGGATAGTGGGGTGTAACCCCGCAACGAATCTCCATACTCGCTCTGCCTCTGTGGGAGTATCATAAGTGAATGGAGAGACAACTCAGAGAACTTCACCTCATAATCGGTTACTGACATCTTACCCTGCTCCAGATGCTCAAACTGATGACGTAGCTCTTCCCTCTCAGAGGGTGGAATGTACCGATCAAGGAATAACTGTGTGAACTGACCCCGAGTGAGGGGAGGAGCACCTGCTGGCCTGCTAAGTGCATAAGACTGCCACCATCTACGGGCCCTACCCTCAAGCTGAAAAGTAGTAAAGTCAACTCCATGCGACTCCAATATCCTCATATTGTGCAGTCTGTCCCTACACCTGTCAATATAGTCCTAGGCATCCTCATGACGCTCAACCCCGAAGACTGGAGGGTGCAGCCTGGTCCATCTGTCCAATAACTTCTGCAGATCGCCGTCCACAGCTGGCCTGGGCTGGGATGCCAATGCAGCAACTGGCTGAGCCCCATCTGCGGGTGGTGCACCCGGAGTCTGATATACTGCAGCTGCATGACCTGGAGGCTGAGCGGTAGGGGTTTGGGCTCCCCTTCCTGCCTGTGAAGTAGCTGGATCTGCTGGAAATAAACCAGCCTGAGTCATATAGTGTCCATGAACCGTAGCATACGACCCATGACCTCTTCTAATCCCGGCGCTGTCATGAAATCCACCGGGGTAGGCTCAGCTGCGGGCACCTCGCCCTGCTCCTCAATAATGGTATCCCTTGCAAGATCTACTGGTGGTGCAATTGTAACGGCACTAGCACTACAAGAAAGTGGACATATGACGACATTTAATAAATGTCGTATTATGCACTTTAAATGTCATAAATTTATTTATCGACATTTAATTTACATTTGCATCAAATATCGTTAATTTCAATGTCGGTAATTTTTCGACATTTAGGTAAATGTCGGTAAAAAATTATGACACTTACTTTACGACATTTAGATAAATGTCAGTAAGAAATTATGACACTTATTTTACGATATTTAGGTAAATGTCGATAAGAAATTTGCGACACTTACTTTGAAACATATAGGTAAATGTCAATAAGAAATTTATGACATTTAATTTACGATATTTAGGTAAAAATCGGTAAGAATGTTACGACATTTGGTTTACAACATATAGGAAATGTCACTTAAAATTTTCGACAATTAGATTAATGTTACTAAAAAATACAACATTTACATATTATCTTCACAAAATATCATATTGAAATATCGACATTTTGGTAAATGTCACTAAGAAAATTCGTAACATATATAAAATATCGTTTTCACTTTATGTGAATGTCATTAAAAAAAAATTAGTGACATCTTTTACAACATAGCAAAATGTCGGATTAAATATTTTGACATTTAAATTAATGTCGCTATCATATTTTTTAGAATGTAAATAATAATGTTTTGTTTAGTTTCACCATGAACACATTTACATTCACAAATGTCAACATTTATAACAAACATGAAATAATTGTAAAGCAAATATCTTTTAGCACTGTAACCAAAGAACAAAATAGCAATGTAAAACGTACTTAGTACAAGATAGATAATGTTAAATCAAATGATTTGTTCTCACGTAAAACCCAAATCTAACTATATCATAAAAGATAGTAATTTCAATGTGTAAGTACTTTAAGATCGCTCCTAATTCGAATTAATTTTCCTCAACTTCTAAACTAAATCTTATAAAACCAACTCTCCACAAGTCAAGCTTTTTACCGCCAGTAATTGACATCACTTTCTTCAAGAATGTTGCACAAGAAGTCACAAGAAAAAAAAAGAATTATACCTTTATAATAAAGTTAATTCTTTCCTCCTCTAAAACAATTGGAATACCAAAAAAATAATAACAGATTCATGTTCTAAAAAGAAACAAAATGATAATGAATATAATACTAGCAACTGGAGAGAAAGAAACAGACAACATAAAGCAAAAAATCCAAGAAAGTGAACGCAACCGCCCAAGAACCTTGTAATTTTTTCACACATACCCGCTTATTTTATTTTGTGCCAACTTCACTAACTCCAGTCTTCTTGATTATGTTAACCTGATAAGAAATATTAGATTGGTTACTATGGTAGTTTACACATGGTATAGATACATCAAGTTTCATTCATCATTATGTATTGACAGTTACATAAAACATACTTATTTATGGAAGAGAACAAATATGTACCAAATAAAGGTGTGAAAGCAAAGAAATGGTGGGTTCAGCTACCAAAAATCATCGGCAAACAACAATAACTCTTTAAGTTAAATTACTCCTCAAACCCAGAAATACATAGTAATTAAAACCAGGATTGAAAATAGGTGCTGAAACCCTTTTTGTCCTATTTTTTCCTTGTTTTTGAAGCTCTTTGTAATTTTAGATCTCAGTTGATGGTTTATGGCTGCTGAGAATTAATGCCTAATGAAGATAAGAGGTCCTATTTATGGTCTCAACTGCTAGGGCTTTTCTTTTTAGGCAGAAATATCTAACAACAAAGGCCATAAAGCATGGTAACACTTCCTTCTGCAAATGCGGTAAATGCATAAAGTAGGTTCCATTAGACTGCATCATCAACAAAGAAGTTTTATCATTTTCTCCACCTAAAAACTAGTAAGTTAAAGAAAAACAATAGCACTGTATGTCCACAGCTTCCATATCACGCTGGAACCCATACAGGAAACTGAAAATATACAGAGTGTGGTCTAATGAAGTGACAAGAGAAAATAACTTCCTTTATATCTAGACCATCACATAAATGGTGCTTTTCTCTTTAATAAGATCTATTCATGGGTAAGAGCGTGAGTATAGCTTTTCTCTCTCATATCGGATAGGGCTTCACAGAACCGCTAAAATGGAATTCCCCGTATGTGACATCTGAATCATCCTCTTATTTTTTTAGCGACTAGTTTCTCAAAGTAAGCAGCTTGGTAGCCAGCTATCCTCAGTAATGTAAGTGAAAGTTACTAGTTAAACGGAATTAAGCTGATAAAACTGCATAATCCTAGGGGAACCAGATTATGCAGATAACATATCAGGAAAGCTAAAAGCACATATCCACAAATACAAAAGATTATCTTTCTCTGTTTCCCCTTTGTTTCCTTTAGTATTTCTGGTAGTTCTCAGTTCTCAGCTTCAGGGTTTCAAATCTCATATATTGGCTTTTCAAAATATGGTCCATTAATAAAGACTGTCTAAGAGATAAAGAGAAGATCTCACTACCTTACCTGCAATTAAAGATATCTTAATATTATTACACCTTAGCACATCTAAACCTCAACAAAGACGAATACAAAAGCAAAAATGACTATATCTAACTTAGTGAAGATGAGACCACACCAGCTCAATGCAGAATTACCACTTAAACCCATAATTTCCCCGAAGTATGGGGGAAAAACAAAGATTTACATGATCCCTACAATTCATCAACTCAAATATTCCAACACTCATTGTATAACCCTTAAACAAAATCAGAAACTAATGAACACCAAGAATGCATAAATCAAGCCATTTTGCTCATAAAACTAGAAACCAAACAACAAGACAAATCCAATTTCCATTAACAACAAGCTGGTCCACTCATATTCAGAACTTTATACTAAAAATATGTACAATAAAGGGATCAAAGAACAACTTTAATCTCCACCACTGATGGAACATGTAACTAAAGTGAAAATTGACATATTTAAAACTATACTTTTCGAATGTATGCAGAAAAAGAAAAAGATCTAGTTTCTTTATTTTTTTCAAGTGAATCTTACAAACTTGATCCATGAACCATGTTGATTGAGTTTATGCTAACAAAATATTGATTGAGTTTGTTTAAGACAAGTTTGAATTTGTCCTTTCGATGGCATCAAATCTCATCTTAGGTGAAAACCTACTTACTAGAAGTGATGAACTAGATGATCTAGGTTCTCTAAGATAGACATAGTTGTATACCCATGTCCTTTTAATTCTCACCTAATGCATAAATAAATCGCAAAATTCAAATTTAGGGAACTAATGACTTGACGGTTAGCGCAAAGATTGAGCAAAGTGAGATAAAAAATGAAATGAAGTCCTGTTAGTTCTTTAGAATTCAAATCTGCGATCCCTTGTCGATAAAAACCTAATACTAGTGGGAACGACTAAAAAACTACACTACTTTAAATAATTAGTGCATTATGAAGCATATTAACCGGAGAATTAAGGATATTGGTAAAAGGAAGTGGTGGGAAAGATTTAAGAGAAAATCAGTATCAATATATTCAGAGGCCAAAAAGAAAAATAGATTTGCTTGACAAATCCTCAGCTAAAACTCAAGCTCAAGTTAGAATTATTACCAAGGTTGAGAAGATTCAGATATGATTCTACTAATATCTCGTGTATTAAAATAAATTTTGTGGACCATTGGTGGTGAAAGACCATAAAATTCAAATATTGATCAGCCTCTATTGGACTTGATGGCGTGAAATCAAAGATTACTACTCCTTCTACCAATTAATGTAGAGCAGGAAGATATACCCATCATAGAACGCATCAGGCTAGGACACTGGGCAGCTAAGATATCATGAATGTTGTCTTGATATATACAAAATATATTTCATTATGACATGGTGAAAAGAGATAAGATTGCCAAGCATTGTCTCGTAAAGCAATAAGAAATAGCAGCACGTTACTAGTAGTAGCTTTTTGTTCAAACAATGTAATGAATAGGGAACAAGGAAGGCTAAAGCATGGGATAATTTTTACCTTATCTTTGCTCAAGATAAGGTTTGATTTGTAGAAATATTATTGATAAGCTCATTATGAAAGAGTAAGCTACTATAAAAGAATAATAATCAGATAGCAAACGTTACACATCAAGTTGTTGAAATTAAAATTACTGGAGAAAGAAGCTAAAACAAGGAAATATGGTTGTAACTCTCATACCTTCATAACTTTCGCCAATTCTTCCTTCATAGTCTTAAATGTTTAATGTCATGTTTATGGTATTCTTTTATATATCTTTATGTAATACTATACATAGAAGATAAAAAGTGATATTGTAGAATACAGATGAATGAATGGAAGAAATAATTAAGAATCTCTTTTTTGTTTCTCTTTTATATCTCTTGTCTATTTTATTTCGAATTATTACTTTAACCTTAGTTTCTTAAAAAAAATTAAAATTTTGTTTTTGCCCTTTGTAAATATGTATTAAAAGATCTAAGAAAGCAACCTTGTATAAAATATTGAAAGCTTAGGCGTGAAAAGTAAGAGACCCAAAAGCCGGCTTGGAATCGCTACAAAATATGGGAGTCGGTTGCAACTCGTAACAATAAGCTAAAATAATTTTTGTACCTCTGTTCATGAACAGAGTGATGCAGATACACGCATATCTCCATTGTCATGAATTTGAAGTCTTTTCATTAACAAATTCTTTTATGTTCAATTAGCAAATCAAGAATTTGAACACTGCAAACTTTTAATAAAGACCCAAAAACATACCAAAAAAATCAAAATCAATTTACCATTAAATAATAAAAATCTTATATCCAACTTTATAAATGTACTAAACAACAAACATCCAGAAACACACCAAAAAAATCAAAATCAATCTACCAATCAATACCTAAAAGAGAAAATTGTTAATTCAAATATGAATAATTAAGAAATTTGTTAACCCAAATCCGAACAACTAAGAAAAAGAAAGATATCAACAAACTAAAGGGGGTACCTTAAATTTGTAGGAAATAACCTTTGTGAATCTCAGCAGTAAAAGCCTCAGATATTTTCGTCTCCAAGTATCTATAGCACAGCCGAATTTAAAAAATTAGGTTTTTTTTGAAGAATTTTAACTAAGGAAGGAAACTGTATTTTTTTAGAATTGGGTGGAGGGAAGCAAAAATCTTACCGCCAAAATCGTTTCCTTCTAAATCTCCAATACTCTCCATACATAGCTCCTTGTAGAAAATCTGGCCAAACCCAATTTGAAATTTTGAGCCAGACCCGATTTTGATTGAGATATGAATAGTTTTCTAAGGCTTGGAGTACGTGGGTTCTATTTTATCTTACTGACAATTGGTTTTCTATTATGTTTTTAACTTATGGTCAATTGTGTGGGTTCCTTGGTCCTATAAATATTTTTTATTTTAAATATTTCATGTTTAAATAAATCCAACATCTAGTAAGTATTAGTAATAGTAATATACATATTTTTACTAAACATTAATATTTTAATAAAAAGTTTTAAATAGGAACAATATTTTAAAATGCGAGGCATCCATGATAGATATGAGAATTTTATTTAATATCAGGTGAGGTGTAAGCTTCATAAATTTTTATATTTTTTAGTTTAAGAAATGGAAAAGAAAATAAAAGGATAGAAAGTATATTAAAAGTTCTAAAAATCAAAGGATTAAACAAACTCATAAAGTACCAAAGAATCTAACCGTTTTACAAGTATGAATAATGCAATAGTGTTAAAATTATTATCGAAACACGCATTTGATTACTTCCCTATAAGGCTAAAAGTTATATATTATTATCAAACTACAAATTTAATTACCTTCTTAAAAGTGAATAATCAATAAAATTTATCAATATTATAATTCAAAATATTACTTCATAAATAAATATAAAATTACTTTTAAATAGTAAAATAATAAAAGTCTCATAATAATTTTTGGAGATAAAAAACTAAAAAAAACCCAATTATAGCGAGCGGAAGATATAAAGTTCGGCTATTTATATATTCAGGAAAAATGTTCAAATAATATTCACCCTCATGATGTTCTCACTTAGTAAATATGCAATATTATGACTCGTTATTTGAGTTAAGATCATTCATTTGTTAATCTATTTTGAGGGTCAATACTATTAATTAGAAATTTTAACATATGATTTATCTAGTAATTGTTGAGCGAGCCTCGAACGCAGAGTGATAGGCGTGTTTAGGGCGCATAATCATATGTTTGAGGTATAAGCCTCACAATTTAATCCCTACACTTGAGACGTTGCAAATGCTTAGTCCAGGAGCTAGTCCTAGAAGAACCTTTTAAAATATTTATCAACAATAAGAGAAATCGTCTATGTTGTAGGTAATTATCAGTTATTAAATATTAAATGTTAAATAGAAAGGATGATATTTTCTTAAGACAAAAATGATTTAAAATTCAAAAAATTAGAGAAATTTTCAATAGTAGATGTAAATGTTCGTAATTACCGACAATTAATATGACATTTAAATTATGGTCATATTTTTTTTTGTCATTTGTATCAAAATGTTTTTACAGCATTTGATATAAGTGTTGTATTTTTACTATATTTTTTATCAAATGTCGTTGTTTTTATGACATTTTGTACCAAATGTCATTTTTTAACGATAGTTTATATCAAATGTCTAGTTTTTACGATATTTTATAGCAAATGTCGTACTTTTTACGATATTTTTTCAAAAATGTCATTGTTCCAGCGACATTTCATATCAAATGTCGTTGTTTTTATGATATTTTGTATCAAATGTCATTTTTTACGACATTTAGTATCAAATGTCATTGTTTCTACGACAATTTATATCAAATGTCGTAGTTTTTACGATATTTTGTCATAAATGTCAAAAAATTCTTTTTTTTCCGACATTTATTTCAATAGTCACTAAATAAATGTCATCGTATCCTCAATTTCTTGTAGTGTAGGACGCCCTCATCCCCTACCAAGGGCTGGTGCCCTCCCCCGCCTCTGCCTCGGCCTCTAACAATGGGGGGAGCAGCTCCTCCCGGATCCGGAACGTCAGTAGTATGAGTCCTCACCATCTGTGAGATAATAAAAGAGAGAACTTTAGTACATTAGCCATTGCACGATGGGAAATGAATAAAGAGTAGTCTTTCCTAGTACCATATAGCCCCTCGAAGATAAATACAGATGTCTCTGTACCGATCTACAAGACTCTATTAGGTTTGTCCGTAACTTGTGAGATCTACATGAACCTAGTGCTCTGATACCACGTTGTCACAACCCATTTCCACAATAGGTAATGAGGGCGCCTGACACCCTTTGTCAGGCAAGCCATTACGGAAACAATACTGAAATTCTTATGTTACTTCTAATCATTAATAGGTGGAGTGAACACTTAACTTGGAATTTTAACCAAAAGAGCAGAATACTGTAAATGATATAATTACACAACCCCAAAATAATCGTCTACCAAAGTGTATGCCAGAACCTAGTATCACAAGCTACGGGCGACTAGTAGAATATACAAAAAAAATATCTCCATCCTACTGTCTGAGATAAAGAAAGACAGCAAAGGCAAAAGAAGACTCCATCCGGCTGCTGAGCGGCATAGGAAGGGGAGCAGCTCACTGTAGAAGTCTCTGCCTCAACTCAAAGGCGTGCACCAAATAGGTAACCAGATGTATCAGCCTCAGATACTGTACAATTAAGTACAGAAGTATAGTATGAGTACATAAAAAATATGTACCCAGTAAGTATCCCATCTAATCTCGAAGAAGTAGAGATGAGAGGTTGACTTGGTAACTACTAGGGTCAAGATAATATAATAATAATGTGCTATATAAAGTATGAATAATTTCCAATAACAACAAGTTAAAATAAAAAGTCACAATCATGTTCTTGACCATATTTCAATTATCATTTTCCTTTTATTTTACATACTTAGAAAGTAATCATGTCGTGTCTAAGCTTAAGTATATATATCATGCGCAATCACGCCGAGGTCGACGACCTGCTCCAACAGAAAATAAATTGTGCACTGCCGAGGGTCGAACGACCCATACCATAGATGCATCTATTTTCACCGAGGCGATCGGCCCGCTCCATAATTAACAAGAAAACATCAAGAATGCACACAAGGGCTCACTTATATACAAGGAAACTTTTACAAAGGTTCAACAAGTTCATATGTTCACTTTTCCTTTCTCTCAAGTCTCTAGCCTATCATAAACAATCATATTGGCAATTTAAATAAAAGATAACTATAAATTAGGCATGATATGGGTCCTACACTACCCAAGCAATTAACATCATAGTAGCTACGCACGGACTCTCGTCACCTAGTACGTACGTAGCCCCTGCAATTAGCAACAAATTCTCATTTGCTAATCCTACGGGGATAATTCCCTCTTACAAGGTTAGAAAGGAGACTCACCTTGCTCCAAAACACACTTCCAATATTAAAAACAAGTCCAAGCCCTCAAGTCGGAGCCAAACGATCACAAACTACTTAAAGTAAGTAAGAACTAGTCAATATAAGTTTACAAGATCGAATTCTAGCTATTTAAGCCATTTCCCAACCCCTTTCAGATGTTTCCTAAATTTCGATCCCTGGCCCACTTGCCTGGATTCTGAAATTTTTCGAAGAAAGTTATTCTCTACAACCTAAGGATCGATATCATATCATTTCTAGTTCATTACATAGCAAATTACATGATTACATCTTAGTTTTATTAAAATCCTAGGTCTAGCTCTAACCCTTGATTTTTACTTAGTTTTTTAGTGTTTAATCTATCTAATGTACATATATTTAAACTAAGGATGAATTGGAATTACTTACCTTACAATGTTATGTTGAAACCCTCTCTTTGGAAGCACCCAAATTGCCCAAGTGTGGAGTTATAAATGAAGTAAATGGCTTTGAGTTCGAATTAAATGAACTCTCTGCCCCCAGCGATTTTCGCTTCTGCGGCGCCTTTTCCGCTTCTGCGATTTTGGACCGCTTCTGTGGTTCTGGCCCAGTTTGGCTGGACCGCTTCTGTTGTCGAATTTTCGCTTAAGCAAAATCGCTTCTGCGGTTTTCCCTGGACCTATCCTTGGCCGCTTCTGCAGAGGCCTGACCGTATCTGTGGTCCCGATTCTGCGGTCCTAGAACCGCAGATGCAGTTATGACAGAAGCAGCAGTTCAGCCTCTTCTTCAAATTTTAACTTCACTCGAGCCTCGATCGTTTGACGCTGGGGGCTCCCAAGCCCCGTCCGATACCGACAAGTCTAAAATCACGAGGCGGACCTACTCGAACCCTCGGATCACTCAAAACAACGCTAAATCTAGGAATCAATTCCTAAACCAAATGGATCAAACTATTGAACTTCAAGTTCTTAATTCTCTTCTAACGGGTCAAAACACCCTTAAACTACTCGGATTGAAACCAAATTTTGCGGGTGAGTCTTAAATGATATTTCGGACCTGTGCCAGGTTTCAGAACCAAAATCCGAGCCCGGTACCTAGGAAATCAATGAATACTTAGTTTCTTTAATTCTTTAAAACTTAAATTCAACAATTTTCACATAAAAATTCATTACTCGGGTTAGGGACTTCGGATATTGATTCCGGACATACTCCCAAGTCCCATATTTTTTCACGGACCCTCCGGGACCGTCAAATCATGAATCTGGGTCCGTTTCCCAAGAAATATGACCGAAGTCAAACTTAGCCTATTAAAAAAATCTTAAAGAAGCAAACGAACATATTTTTACTCAAAACTCTTCCAACTCTCGAGCCAATCGCCCCCGCAAGTCATAAATTAGCTAAAGTAAGTACGAGAGGTTTTATCTAGGGGAACGAGGTTCTAAAATGTAAAACAACCAATCGGATCGTTACAGTCCAAAAACCAGAGTCAAAGTAAAAAAATCTATTATTTCGAAATGCTAAATAAAACTGAAATCAAGTGAAATCATAGAACCTCAATAATATTGTTTCTCTGTTCTGGTATAAGAAAATAAAGAAGAACAATGGAAATGAAGAAGAAGGTTTTGAACCCTAATTTTCTTCTTTCAATTTTTCCGAAAGAAATCTCTAAAAATCCTCTAAAAATCCCTCCTTCTCTGAAAATATCAACTCTTTTATATAGGCCTTCAAGAAAATCTCGAACCTTCTTTCCTCCTCTCCGAGAAATCTCCAAATAAAAATCTTTCCCCGAATCTGATTTTTACTCCTCTTGTGATGAAAAAACAGCAAATGGAGGGAGTGGATCACATCAAATCCAATCCAATGCTCGCCATTTTCCTCATTTCCATCCGAAGGATTAAAAATCTGAAAATAAATTTAAGAGAGGGCATGTGAGGGAGGGAAAATTTGTCAGAAACGGTTAGAATCTTGGTGACGTTGTGGAGATGGGGCCTGTGTGAGTGAACTCGCCTAAGTTCCAGGCGGGTTGGGGTTGGCTCGACTTGATGGAGAATATGAACAGTACCTTGTGCCGATTTTTAGGTCTTTGGAATTTAGGGTTTGTTTTAGGGGAAAAATTATACAGAGGTTTATATATTAAAGGGGAATGGGGCGGGTCAGTTGGAACGGGTCTGGGTTGGGGCGATAATTTGGGTTGGGGTAAGGGCAGATAAGGAATGAGGTCGGTTGGGGGGAGAGTTGGGCTAAATAGAATTTTGGCCCATTTGGACCTAAGACCCACCGATTCAATTCCATTTTTCTTTTTTTCTTTTTCTTTAATTAATTAAACCTAAATTAAATTAATCTAAAAAATTAAGCTAATTATCTACTATAATATTTACAACAGTTGATTACTCCTAGATAAAAAGAGGAAATTACTAATCTAAAATTAAAAAGCTAAAAATGCAAAAGTAAGCCAATTTTTGTGATTTTATTTTTAAATAAAATAACTAATTTACTAATTAATCCTAAAAATATAAAAACAAAATCTCAATGCAATGCATGGTATTTTTGATATTTTACATAATTTTTAACAAAAGTAAACATGCACAAAAATGCAAACAATTAGCACAAATATCCACAAAATCCTATAAAATTGCAAAAAAATGGAAGAAATTATTTTCTTATATTTTATGGGAGTAATTCCTATAGGGAAAAACTCACGTGCTCACAGTTGCCCTTCTTTTCTCGGAAACACGAAGAGTTTTCGTGCAAAGATAAATTGAGCGAATACGAGTGATTTTTGCCCGTTTGAATACTTCGTGGGAAGCATTTTTGAAAGATTTGACCGCACCTTGCTTCCGAGGTTTACCTACATATTCTTGGCTATAAAGGAATCAGGTCAGTGTAGTTCGAAAAGTTTTGGTAGCTGGGACTAGCAGAAAGTTGTGATTTCACTGTTTCTGCTTCTGGTACTGCTTGATCAACTCCTTATTATACCAAGACAAAATAAAAGAACCTAGACTAAACTATGATCTTTTAATTACAAGAATCCTATGTACACATCTTCAAACTTGATCTTGTAGTTTCTGTCGCTATGTTGACTTGTACTCTCCAGGTGAGCTTCCTTTGTTGCTGACTTGAATTGCATTCTGAAGTGAATCCCCTTATTTTCCAGGTGGGCGCCTGATTGACAATACTCGATCTATCTTCCTTCGAAACTTGGACTGCCTTCCCTTGTTCTCCTGGTGAGCGCCTGATCGCTGAACTTGAAATGTTTTTCCTAGAACATTGAACTACTTTCCCTTGTTCTCCAGGTGGACGCTTGATTTCCAACACTTGAATTGTATTCTCTTGTTCTTCAGGTGGGCGCCTGATTGCCAAAACTTTTAACTGCATTCCCTTGTTCTCCAGGTGGGCGCCTGATTGCCAAAACTTTTAACTGCATGCCCTTGTTCTCTAGGTGGGCTCCTCATTGCCAAAACATTAACTGTATTCCCTTATTCTCCTAGTGGGTGTCTGATTGCCAAAACACGAACTATATTCCTTTGTTCTCCAGGTGGCCACTTGATTGCCAAAACTCGAAATTTATTCCCTTGTTCTCCAGGTGGGCGCCTGATTGCCAAAACATGAACTGTATTCCCTTGTTCTTCAGGTGGCCGCCTGATTGCCAAAACCTTTAACTGCATTCCCTTGTTCTCCAAGTGGGTGCCTGATTGCCAAAACTTTTAACTGTATTCCCTTGTTCTCCAAGTGGGCGCCTGATTGCCAAAACTTGAACTGTATTCCCTCGTTCTTCAGGTGGGTGCCTGATTACCAAAGCTCGAACTGTATTCCCTTGTTCTCCATGTGGGCGCCCGATTGCCAAAACTCGAATTGTATTCCCTTGTTCTCTGGGTGGGTGCCTGATTGCCAAAACTCGAACTATATTCCCTTATTATCTAGGTGGGCGCCTGATTGCCAAAACATTAACTGTATTCCCTTGTTCTCTAGGTGGGCGCCTGATTGCCAAAACATTAACTGTATTTCCTTGTTCTCCAGGTGGGCGCCTGATTTCCAAAACTTGAACGGTATTCCCTTGTTCTCCAGGTGGGCGACTGATTGCCAAAACTTGAACTTTATTCCCTTGTTCTCAGGTAGGCGCTTGATTGCCAAACCTTTAACTGTATTCCTTTGTTCTTCAGGTGGGTGCCTGATTGCCAAAACTTGAACGGTATTTCCTTGTTCTCCAGGGGGCGCCTGATTGTCAAAACTCGAATTGTATGCCCTTGTTCTCCAGGTAGGCGCCTGATTTCCAAAACTTGAACTGTATTCCCTTGTTCTCCAGGTGGGCGCCTGATTGACAAAACATTAACTGTATTCCCTTGTTCTCCAGGTGGGCGCCTGATTGCCAAAACTTGAACGGTATTCCTTTATTCTCTAGGTGGGTGACTGATTGCCAAAACTCGAACTTTTTTCCCTTGTTTTCAAGGTGGGCGCCTGATTGCCAAAACTTTTAATTATATTCCCTTGTTCTCCAGGTTGGCGCCTGATTGCCAAAACTTTAATGGTATTCCCTTGTTCTCCAGGTGTGTGCCTGATTGCTAAAACTCGAAACTGTGTTCCCTTGTTCTCCATGCGGGTGCCTGATTGTCAAAACTTGATCTGTATTCCCTTGTTATCCAGGTGAGCGCCTGATTGCAAAAAATTGAACTGTATTCCCTTGTTCTCCAGGTGGGCGCCTGATTACAACCAAAACAGACAAAACAAAAGAAACTATTCTACCCCAGTTTGGTAGTTGGGGACATCTGTAAGTGTTAACTGAATCATGTTACCCAATATCTCTAAGAATTTAAAATCTAGACCCCATTATCCAGGAGGTTCCTAAAAATTCCCCATTGAATCTCATCCTAAGAATGAAAACTTCAAAACCAACTTATATTTCCTCAAAATAGATCTTATGTTAGAACTTGTCACTCATGAATGTTTTAAATTTTAACTAGTTCCAATTGTCCAGGAGGGTCCTAAGAACTTCAAATTAAATCCCATTATCCAGGCGGGTCCTGAGAATTTATGGTCGAACTTGTCTGGTACATGCTTCCTTTACGGAGGGCTCCTCCGGCACAAACGAGATTTCCTGCCTTGTTGTGGCCTTGAAGGTAGGATTTGGGGGATAGTAATGATTATATTGAGTTTGAAATAATGGCTCATTGGAGGATCAATGGAGTGTAGCTGGTGGAGGATCTACGAAAACAGGGGTAGCTGGTGGAGTAGGGTATGGGGTAGTTTTGGTTGGTGGAGCTTGTATTGTCTGGGAAGTGGTAACCATGATAGTGGTGGTAAGGAGTGAAGCCTGGGGCGTGTTGTGGGGATAGATTAGCAGTGGGAGGTTCTTGGGATTGAGCTAGTGATGGGATGAAAGCAGGGTTGGTGGGTATGATGACGGAGGATGCCCTTTCATCCACGCCTGGTACATTTCAGCCATCTGATGCTTCAACTTATGTAACTCCTCTTTCATTCCTGATTCGGTTTCCTCTACCTCCATAGGTGGGTTAATAACGCTTGCATCCAATTCTTGGTTGTACGAATGAGTTGCTAGAGTGCTATACAAACTAACCACCTTCATGTTACTCAATGACAACAGCAAACTTGTCAACGTTAAAGATTTAACAGATAGGCAACCGCACATTTGGGATGCAATGCACCTACACAGTTAAAGTTTCTATCGTGCATTAGAACGGCTGCATGCTTCATCCCGGCTTTTAACTAACTCTTCGCATTTTGCACTTTCCTTTTCTCTCTCTTTTCTCTTTTTCCAAACCCTTTTCAATCACTATTGGCCTTTTCACTTGTTTGTTGTTTCCTTTTATTTTGCCATTGTTTCCTTCCACTTAATTTTCTTTCCCTTTTTTTTCATTTTATGGTTATGATCGAATCCTATGGGGATTGCCTACGTATCATGGCCCCACAAAATCAGATCATTTCATAGTTTAGGGAACATGTGCGAAATAAAAAAAAACATTTTTGGAGTTTTTTTTCATAAATTTTCATAAAATATAAAAAAACATATTGATTCCTTCGACTTCCCCTACATATTTAAGCATAAGGACTGACAGACTCGATAAGTGGACCAACCAACTTTAAAAGAAAACTGGAAAATACAAACTCGAAAATCAACTAACAACCATTAAAAGAAACTGACAATACAGACTCGAAAATAAAATAACAAAATACAGACTCGAACAGACAAAGTCAGGAATACATAAGTGCCTCAACTACTACTCCAGTTGGTTGTGTTGCGGGCCTTTGCGCCATATCTTCTTGGAGGTGAAACAAGTCATCCATGATCTACCATAAAAAAATCATAACTGAAGCGAAGAACATGAACTGGATCATGTCTTCACATTCGTTGCACTTCATCACAATGTGGTCCACAATTCTCCTAACCCTTTCCCTGATAATACCCTTCTCTCGTAGGAACCGTTCGATCTACTGAGATGTGGCATCCAGAACTTGTTCGGCTGTATGATTTTGCTCTTGAAGTTGCTGTAGGTCTTTCTCTAGCTATGACATCAGGGCATAGAAATGCTCCCGTTCTGCTTTGAATTCTTTTTCCTGTTTGGCCATTTCATTTTCAAGGACATGTACATTTTTCTTTAGACCTACTATTCCTTTGTCGTACCTCTCCTTCAATTGTCGGATGAAACTTACCTATCCTTCCACATTCTTAGCCAACTTTGCTCGGGCTTTTGCTAGCTCAACTTCAGTCTTTTGCAAATCATCCTCACAGTCACGTACTTTCTGTGTAAGGCTGTAGATGAGCTTTTCATCTTTTCTGCTTCTGCCCGGGTTCTCAGCTGCCATTCTCATCTTTCGAATTTGGGCTCAGAGAGATTCATTCTCTTGAGCCAATCTTCTTCTTTTTCCTTCAGTTTCTTGTGCCTGGAGATCTTTATTAAATTCCATGTTTCTCAATTTCTCCTCTAAGGTGTGGATGGCAGCTTGATATTTCTTCTCTTTATCACCCCAAGCTAATCTTTCTTGGAATTTATCATTAAAAGCTTGAACATGAGGTCTCTTGGCAGGCCTCTCGGGCTCAGGCTTAGGCTCTGACTCGTAGTTTGGACAAGACCTTTTCTCAAACCATCCAGCATATCCTGTATCTACTTACCCTTTGCAATATCTGGTACCTGGGTGCTATTTTTCAGATACCGGCAACCATTCTAATCTTTCTGAACTAAAGCTTCGGGCAATGCAGCTTCTGGATGTAACTCAATGACCTGGGTGGTTAGGTCCTCATCTTCAGGCACCATATGATATCTTCCTAACTGTCTTAAGACCCTTTGTGGCACATATGGCTGGACACTCCTCAAACCCATCAATATTAGGTAACCTTTAGCAGTCATCATGTATATAGCTTCCGTCATCGCGAGCCACCCTATAGTCCATTCAACCTAACTTGCTTTTAGAGCTTTCAAGTGGGAAACCCAAGCCTCAAATCCTTTTGGAGCGTTGTATTCTTTCATCCTTTCCTCGTAGCTTTTGATGAAGTTATCTTTGCTTGAACCATGGCTCGTGAACTTGGGGTGATAGCGGAGATGCTCAGTCAACCACATTTATAAAAGAACACTATAGCCTTCGAAGAATTGATCCTCGGATCTATACAATGTCAATGCCCGGTAAATATTTGCTAGTATTATAGGAGCAAGGGTGTGGTCTTTCTTTGTGATAAGGGTTTGTGCAACTCTAGCCATGCGGGTATCTACCATCCCCTCGGCATTTGGAAAGACTATGATTCCCAATAGCACAACTATGAAGGCGAACCTACGATGAATTTGCCAAAGATTCTTGTCATGTTTGTTGTTCAATCCCTTTTCATGTGTTTCGAACCCGACAGAATGATCGAATCTGGAGTACAAAAATTGAAAGGAACAACACCCTTTATCCACATGAGCTTTCTTCATTTGTTTGCTGATATTAAGAAGATCAAAGAACTTGTGCACTGATGAGGCTCTCGGGAATATCAACTATTGTTTTCTCAAATCCTGGCCAAAATGGATGTACCTAGCTATTTCCTCCAGTGTAGGGGTGAGCTCAAAATCCGAGAAGCGAAAGACATTGTGCACAGGATCCCAAAAGGTTTCCAAAAGCTTTGATCAAATCTTCCTGTGGTTTGATTTCCAATAGATCAATAAGAGCACCCAACTGTTCTTTCATCCAGTCTTGACCATTCCCATCAAAATCATACCACCACATGCGCAACTGCAACTAAGCCTGCTCTATGACTGGTAGTTTCGGTTCCTGGACAATGTTCATTTTTACCTGTGGAAGGTTAAGGTTAGGTTTGACTCTGGTGGACTTTTTGCAAAACAGGTTTTTTTTTTCAATTTGTAAAAGAAAAATCAATGGACCATAAGTCCCTCCTCTCTATGCTATTTTAGCAAAAGTGGTTATTTTTGCAAAACATGGCCCCTTCACAATTCCAAATAAATTTGAGATCGGGGATAAACACATTATGAAAAAAAAATGACACTTTATTGACAAACTCGTTGTTGTCCCAAGAACAGGTGAAGTTTTGAAGAATGACATATGAACTCAGTAATGGACCAGGTCCATCATTTGAAGCACAGTCATAATCAACCTACACATGTGAGATACACGTAAAGGAGATAAGTCACATTGATCAAGCAACAATATCTCCTGATCTGGTCGAAATTGTTGCATATTGGATAAAGGGAGAGAGTCTCCTTATGTGAATAGACCACAATCCGGGTAAAAGATAGTGTTGGAATTTGTGATGTTCAAGGACTCAACTTCGATAGAAGATCAACAATTGAGTCCCAATCAAACTCTAATTACTAACCCATTAAATAACAGTGATTGTTCTCTTTTACAGGCATTGCACAAATGCAAAAGTTAAACTAAATTGAGAGCAAAAGAATAAGGCGATTTTGCAAGCAATTTGCGTGAGATTTGAGTGTGCACTCCTGAAGCTACTTGAACGAGATAGAAGAACCAATTCCATTGTGTCTTTCTTTTATTCTAGTTCAATTTTAGTAGGTGATTTAACATTGTAGCTTTTAGCTTTTATAGAAGCAATTGTATTAGGTACCTAGAGTATTCAAGTTAGAGTTAACTTGAAGTTGTCGCAACAGTTGAGGTTGTGTGCCACTACGGGATTAGAGTTAATCCTTAGGTTTATAAAGAGTTTTGTAAATGCAGTTTTAGATTAGTGATTTTAGTGGAAGTTTGGGAAAATTATATTGAGTAGTAGGTCGTGGTTTTTTCACCTTTTGAGTCAGGTGTTTTCCACGTAAAAATCTCTGTGTTCTTTATTTTATGTACTTATTATTCCGCAAACAGTAGAGTTAGTACACCTAGAAGAACCAGGTTCTTCTAGAGCGAAAAATTAGGTACCACACAAATCAACCCCCCCCCCCCCCTTGTGTGGTATTGACATATAAAATATCAATTGGTATTAGAGCAATTTATCCTTAAAGAGGCTAACACCTTAGGAAAAGATCAACATGAGTGCACCACCTGGGAACTGGGAACGCCAATCCACTGGTAGGCCTCCACTTTTCAATGGTCAGTACTATTCTTGGTGGAAGAACAGGATAAGGAATCACATCATAGGAGAAGACTATGAACTCTGGAATATAGTCACTTATGGTCCCCTAGCAACTACAAAGAAGAATGTTGAAGGAGTTGATGTGCCAAAGACTAGAGCTGACTGCACTGCTGAAGACCTGAAGAAGTGGGAGATGAATACCAAGGCCAAGAAATGGCTTGTGTCTGGACTAGGTCCAGATGAGTACAGTAGAATTCAAAGATGTACCATTTCTAAGGAAATCTGGGACACTTTGCAAGTGGCTCATGAAAGAACACCTCAGGTAAAGAGGCCCAGCGGAACACTGTTGTATTCTCAATATGAGAATTTCACCATGAAGGAAGGAGAAACCATTCAAGAGATGTATACAAGGTTCACCACACTGACAAATGAACTTAAGTCTCTTGGAAGGATTATTCTTGAAAAAGACAAAGTTGACAAGATTTTGACAAGGGTTCTGCCAGTCTCTTGGGAAAGCAAAATCACCATTATTCAGGAATCAAAGAATATTGCTACCCTCAAGCTGGATAAACTAATTGGAAACCTTACCACCTATGAATTGAGAAGGCAAACCATGAAAATGGACGCACCCAAGAAGGAAAGAAGTCTAGCTCTTAGAATAGCTGAAGGTCCAGATATGGAGGATGATGAAGTGGCCATGATCACAAGAAATTGCAAAAAGCACCCGATGAGAGGAAAGGGTTATTCAAGAGGTGCAAACTTCAATAAACCAAAGGCTCCTGAGAAACAAACCAATGAGGGGTGTTACAAGTGTGGGAAGACTAATCACCATATCAAAAACTTCCCCAATGAGAAATTGAATGGAAGAAGGAAAGAGCTGAACGAAGAAACAGGAAGAAGGAACATGATCAACCAAAAAGGAACAAAGGATCAACAAAGGATATGGTTGCTGCCTGGGGAGAAACATCAGATGAGTACTCAGAATATGATGCTGGAGATGAACAAGCACTTATGGCCATCGGAGAATCAGATGATGAACAAGAGGTAAGTATTCTTCATCTCAAAGACAAGATTAAATTCTTGTCTAAAGAAAGGTTGTCTGAGTTACTACTAGACTTTATCGATGAGTCTGAGATAACAAACAATGAGAAGGAATAACTGTCTAGGGAATGTGTGATCCTAAAAGACAGTGCAAAAATCTAGAGTTTAGGGCTAATGAGAGTGAAAGTAAAAATGCTGAGTTGAAGAACCAGGTTCTTGAACTTGACACTAGTGTCCTAGAACTTAGGTCTGAGAACTTAAAATTGAAATTAGGAACAGGAAAGAAAGCTGATCACACACATCTCACTCTAGAAGAAAACTTAGGAATAATGAAGGATGAGATGTACAGGAAGGATGAGCAGATAAGAGCATTAAAAGAAGATCTAGGGAAGGTAAAACATGAACTAGACAGAACTTAAAAATGGAACAAGGCTTCTGATGCACTCTCCTAGTTACAAGAACATCACAGTAGCAACAGAAGAGGACTTGGTTATAGGACTCAGGCACCTAAGTGGGATCCTAAAAGCAAGTACCTCACTCTTCCTGAGAACAAAATCTGCACACACTGTGGCAAGACTGGCTATTACAAAAATAAATGTAATGCAAAAGAAAAGGCCAGTCAAAAGAACAAAGCTTTTGTTCAAGAAAAAATTAGGCTGCCTGGGTGGGCTAGAAGGAATCTGATTTATTCCTTAGCCTATAGAAAGGGACCTAAACTAGTTTGGGTTCTTAAGACTAACCCCTGATTTCTTTTTGCAGGTCCAAGTGAAGGGTAGTAGCCAAATATGGTACATGGATAGTGGCTGCTCGAAACATATGAATGGAAGCAAGAACCAGTTCCTTCCACTTGAGGACTTAAAGGGAGGTAATGTCTCATTTGGAAATGGGAAGAAAGGTGAGATTATTAGGGTTGGAAAGGTAGGTAAGACATACTCTCACTCCATTGAGAATGTCTACTTGATAGATGGCTTGAAATATAGCCTGATCAGTATGTTACAACTGTGTGACAGAAGGTCTACTGAAATGTGAGCTGCCGGGGGTGGTAAAGGTAGTGCACATTTTCATTGCTAAGGGCTTCCTTCGCCCGGGGCTACCTTTGCCAGGGGCCTGCGTTTGGAATTCAGAGTCGCGCAGGTCGGGGTAGAGTCGCGATGCTCCCCTAGTCTTGGGCTTGCCAGGGTCCTAACTTCACGTAAGGTCAGGCGGAGTTGCGATGCCTCCGAGCCTGAGGCAATGCAAAATCCACCCATCAATCCGGGTGGTCACGTTGGAACACCTGCTAATTGCCAAATCCAGTCAATTGACAATCCCCGTCATATTGAAGGTGCCCTCGGGCATCCC
>MU787278.1:0-41317 GCA_026770625.1 Nicotiana glauca
TCATTCATCCAATTAGCCAACACTGGTATTTCACACGAGTTGGAAATATTGTAATCAAAAGTTATTTATTTTGATCTTGGAATTCTTTTACTCGGGGTAAAAATCATATGCTCACAGTAATTTTACGTCAGAAAAAGTTAAGCACCCACAAACTCAAAATTCTGGATCCGCCACTGGCGATAATAATCAATATAGCGCGCGTAAAGCAAACTACGAGGTTTATCAATATTACTAAACTGTTTTTGAGATTACGCCTGAAAGGCTTGTGATTATGAAGCATTACAATTTCAGTACAACTTAACCTAGCATAATAAATTAATTGTCAATTTTAACAATAATGGATGTTTAGGCTAAAAGTTTGCACAAACAATACATAAAACACAAATTTAATTATAAAAAATTGATTCATAACATGCCATATTAGATATTAACTTAAACTAACCTATAATTAGTCTCCATAATAATTAATTAACAAAGAAAAGCAAACATGCACATCACCGTGGAAAAGAGGGAAAGAATTCGACAAACCGAGAAAATGAGCTATGTGACAATTGAAGTTAGACAAGAGACCAATAATATAAATTTAAAAGGGAATTTCAGCACTTTGTACATAAAACTAAGACATAAACCAAAAAGAGAATTTTGGAATTAGAAGTCAAATAGATTTAAAGGAGGAATTAATAACAACTTGAATAATACGTACAATATTCCTTATAGTATAGTGATAAGCATCTAGCATGCTAGCTTGCACCAAATTATAACAAAACTTGTTGTGCTCAATATCAAGCTCATTATTCTAACTAAACACAAAAACTAAAACCAATTCATTTTCAGTTCTAAATTAAAGAAACACTGATTCAATATAGCAACTACTCAATTAAGAATATATTAACATGCAAACAATAAAATCAAACAAGAGAACCTTTCATAAAGTCCTTCACTCGGCAACAAACTAAAGAAAACAAGTTTGGAAGAATGAAGAGAAATTGGACCTGAATTTAATTAAAAATTGATGCAAACCAGTACAACGATGAACTCCGCCCAGTCGACTCCAAACTGAAAACAAGCATCGCGACAAAAACTCCGACAGAAAACAACATACGGCACCCTCACCAACAACCTCAAATCTCGGCTGAACTGTTTTTTTTTGGACTGCTTCACGACTGTTTCTGGGCGAAAGAAGTGGCGTTTGAGCCACTGTTTACGGATGATTTTGGTGATGAAGGCTGATGGTTTTTGTGGGGGAGAAGAAAGTTGGTCTGTCGAGTTCGGGATGGATATGGGGCCGATGGCTACTGGTTCAGGGAGTGGTTGTTGTTTTTGCTTCAACAGCCACCATCGAAGATGGCTGCTTCTTCTTTATAGAAAAAGATGATCAATCAGGGGGGTCGTCCGTTTTGTTGAAGAAGAGACCAAGGTCTTAGGCCTTAGGTCATTGTTTTGGTGGAGAAAAATCCAAATCGTAAGGGGGGGGGGGGATCTCCTTTATGAAAACGGCTGATTTTTTGTCTAAATATGTCTCTAGGCCTTAGCTCCATATTTTTGTGTTCTTTCGGCTGTTCGTCTGAAGAAGAATGGCGGATTAGTGTCATGACCCAAATCTCGCACTGGCCGTGATGGAGCCTCTCGTGAAGACGAGGCCAGCCAACTAGTCCAACTTATCTTTTTAGAATTTTTGACATTAATAAGCAGATTTAATATATTTAAATAACCACAGTCTATCAAATGATCTCTTTAATAAGTGCAGAATAAAACCTATACACAGCCCAAACCGGGGTGTCACAAGTCACGAGCATCTATCAGAGTGTAACTACAATTACAAGACCTAAAATATACAAGGCCGGAATAATGAACAACAGAAAGAGAAACGGTGTTGCGAACACAGGCAGTCACCTCGCTACTCCTATAGCTCTGCCTCTGATCAGCCAGAATCCGCTACTGCTGAACAAATACCTACATCTACACACGAGGTGTAGGGAGTAAAGTGAGTACTCCAACTCAGTGAATAATAAGGGTAAATAACAACTGAGCAGTAAGAAAACACGTAAAGCAAACTATCATACTATATAGGAGCAGTGAAAAGCCCTTTGAGAGAAAAGCAGTGAAGCTGTAAAACCTTTAGAAATATCTTAGCTCAGTTTAAAACCTCTTTTGAAAATGATCTTTCCAATAGTTACGAAATGATTTCAAAATAGTTAGTGCCGATAAGCACAGAAGTCCGCCTCTCGATCACCACACTCGGTTATCAGATAATACCAGAACAACAGGTGAATATTGCAAGAAGAAGCACAAACAACATATAATGGCAGACGAATGAAATAAGGTAAACACATCAAACAATACCGGTACCACTGCGCCGTGCAACCCGCTTCACATATCGCTGCGGCATGCAGCCCGCTCCGTTCATCGTCGACGGCGCTCACTAGGGGTGTGCAGACTCCGGGAGGGGCCCCTTACGGCCAAGTGCAATATCAATCTATCTCGTGGCATCAATCTAGGCCCTCGGCCTCATATCAATATCAGTATAACACTGCTACGGTGTGCAGCCCGATCCATAAGTATCCTCACAATACAGGCCCTCGGCCTTACTCAGTCAACAAAATCACATAAGCCACTCGGGCAACAATAAAACATGATGCTCAGCCCAAAAATATTTTTAGTAATATCATTTCGAGTGTTTAAGGCATAATAACTTGGTTGAGTTTTAAAACAGTGGAAAATACATGAATGAGTTCAAATATATATTTAAAATAGTGAGGAATTATCAACAACAATCCTCAAAGGGTTCAAATAGCTGGCACGAAGCCCAAATATGTCAATCAGCCCACATTATGATGATAACAAGTAATGTCAGTCAAATATGCAGTAAATTCATCAATCGGGACAGACCAAGTCACAATCCCCAACGGCGCTTTACCCCACGCTCGCTATCTGGCGTGCAAGTCATCTCAATACAGCACTATGATGTGCAAATTCGGGGTTTCAAACCCTCAAGATGTCATTTACAATCATTACTCACCTCGAACCGGCAAAATCTCTAGCTCGCGATGCCCTTGCCCCTCAACTCGACCTCCACGCGCGTCGAATCTGACCAAAACAACAATGAATACGTCACAATAGGCTAAGGGGAACATAACCCAATCAAAAATAATCGAAAAACATCAAAAATCACAAAATTTGCAAAACCTGAGCCCCGAGCCCACTTCTCGAACTTCATAAAATTTAACAAAAACGGATTCCTTATCTTGCCACGAGTCTATACATACCAAAAACTCCCAAATCCGAGCCCAAATAACCCATCAAATTCCACTTTGAAATACCAAATTTTCAAGCCCTAGCTTTACCCCCCTTTTGATGAATTTCCACAAAATTCTATGTTAATTCTACCATTAAATCATGTATTTAGGTCATAGAACTCACCTCCAATCACACCTAGTCGAAATCCCTTTCAATTTCCGTCCAAAAGAACTCAAGGTCGATCAAAAATGGTGGAAAAAACCCTTAGCTTGCGGAACAAAATGAGCTTTAAACCCCCTTCTCTGAACAGTCATTTTCGTATCTGCGGTTGCCTTACCGCATTTGCGACTACCACTTCTGCGGTTCTACCTCCGCTTCTGCGGATCTTCACTAAGCCCTCTACCGCTTCTGCGGTCAGCTATCTGCATTTGCGGACACCGCTTCTGCAGATCCTTGTCCGTTTCTGCGGAAAATACCATGGCCACACCTTTCGCTTTTGCGACTCTTATACCGCATCTGCGGACTTATCCATCCAAGCTAAATAACCGCACCTGCGAACCTCCCTGTCCCACCTGCACAACCGCATCTCCGGTAAATACCAGAAACCAAATACACCAGCAATCTCATAAGTCCAAAATTCATCCCGATGGCCATCCGAAATCACCCTGATGCCCCCGGGACCTCAACCAAAAGTGCCAACCCATCCTAAAACAACATTCACACTTGCTCCAATCATTAAAACCCCACAAACAATACCAAAACTATCAAATTACATCGGATTCAAGCATAAGTTCTTCTAAAACTTCCAAAATACGCATTTGATCAAAAATCTAACCAAACGAATTCCGAATAACCTGAAATTTTGCACACGCATCACAAATGACATAACGAAGCTATAGAAACTCTCGAAATTCCATTCTGACCCTCGGATCAAAATCTCACCTATCAACCAGAATTCGCCATAAATACTAACCTCGCCAATTCAAGCCTAATTCTACACCGGACCTCCAAAATCACTTCCGATCACACTCCGAAGTCACAAATCATCCCCTGAAGCTAACCGAATCATCAAAATTCACATCCGAGCCCTCTAACTCATAGGTCAACATCCAGTTAACTTTTCCAAACTAAGATTTCTTTAAAGAGACTAAGTGGCACATTTCCTTCTAAAATCAATCCAACCAACTCGATCACATGAGATGGATAATGAAGCATGAAGAAGCTGAAAATGGGGGAAACGAAGCGGTAACTCATGAGACGACGGGTCAGGTCATCGCATCCTCCCCAACTTAAACAAACGCTCATCCTCGAGCGTACCCAGAGTTGTCCTAGAAGCCAACCAATAGCTGAATGACCTTACCAAGCATATACCCGGGGGTGATCCCACGTCACCATATCTCATATAGGTCCGATAACACATTTTAACTACAATCACACAATCCAGTCTAGCCCATAAATCATAGAACCACATTTCACTTTCTGAAATCATACACAAGATCAGAACCTCACATCTATATTCAGAATAAGTCCGATCCAGTTGTAATAACCCATACCTGCAATCTCAGGTGCAATTATATGATATACCACATAACTCAAACACTCGAAACGATAACATCTATTCACAGTAGCTGCACACAACACCCGAATACTGCTAAAAACCCCTTATCAACTAAGGTCTTATTCCAACACTTTCATATACTGCTAATGATAAATGAAACATGTAATAAACCGTAACCACCTCTTAGGTAAACCATTCATGAAGTCACTTCCCTTTTGGCTAATACCACAGCAAATTTCTGAGCCGAACCTCGATATTATCCTTCCAATAAGCGGAAATCAAATCCGTTCATATTCATTAATAACCCCAACGATTACCTCGGATCCAACACACCACTCTGGTGACATGACACATCATCAATACAGGCCCAAGCCACAACTCGCAAAATTCACGCACCAATAAGGAACGGTCTGAACATACTCAAATCATGAAGAGAACCCAAACGAAAGAGTTGTACCTCAAGCTCATCAGTACCATCACAACACAAAGCTGAGACCCCATCTCACATCATAGAAATAGAACACATGAATCTACCACGAAAGGTTATATCTCCACATAGCCTCGCTACAATGAGAAATCCTATCCAAACACTGTTACACCTTAAACACCTCAAGTCACTATGCTCAAAATCGATAGCAACATATAATTTGATATTTGGAACCAAAACAATCATTACACCTACTGTGAAACAAACAACATACGTCGCGCAACCCGATACGGCATAATCGATATGCCATTCACTAAGTAACGCTCAATTACTCTTCTCGCTCGAATTCCACTAAGATACCCCCGATTGAACTGCACCATAGGTACCTATAACCAACAAATGATAACATCTCGCAACACAAAAAGGAAACTCACAGGTCTTCGAGATTATTAGCAAGATCATTAACAATCAAATCAAACTACCCCTCAACAATATAATTCGGGGCCAACCAAGCCGACTCAAGCTAGAACACGCATCCACATTGAACTTCCAACGAACTCATCATCAAGGAAGCTTGAAGCTGCTCCTCCCACTACTATAGCTCCTACCGAAGCCATATGATACGGTGCCCGGCACCAAATCAATACCAAAATCCACCGCCTCGCCCAGCGACATGCCCGGCCACAAGAAATACATTCGAAAAGTCCCTCAACTTCGGAACTGAATGAATGGTAGAAATCTCTTCACTAACATCCATCACGAAGGCCCAACTAATAAAAGCAACCCTTCTCAGCCGTCCGCTGGTCCTTGAAATATAAACCACTCTGCTAGAACATAATCCGACGCATCTCGCCACTCAAATTGTGGCATTTCTGGCATAGACTGTGGCGCAATAGTCCAGAACAATCCAACACGGGGATATCCAGTCTAACCCTAATATCATATCCAACATCTAACACACCAAGCAATGAAAGATCCACTCGGCCTCCCAAATCCCGATAGTCGCTAAATAGTGCTGATACACACAGTCTACAACCACAACCTAGCCTGAATATGAGAACTTCCGTCTCCACGTCCATACAGCACATGAATCACCATATCCTATCCCAATTTTGCCTCCCAAATATATGCCACCTCTTTAATACCCAATCATCCCACGTTAGATACTCTCAAATTCCCTGTGCTCCCAAAAAAACCTGAATATCACCAGTCGAGATAAAAGAAGGTGCCACAATACTACCGAGGTGCTACCAACTTAATCACATCACCTTTTTTCCGAAACCTATACTCTCGTCAAATCACTTACAAATAACAATACCATTTCCTTAATCATCTAAGGCTACCTGCTGCCTAAGAGTGTTATGAACTTCCTTTCAGAACGGAACTGAAAGCTCATACACGCAAATCTCGATCCTCCATAACATACCGCATATACCACACCATCCAAGGATAATAGGAAAACTTTTACCTCCATTCCAAGCCACAGACATCTACGCACTCAACTAGCTAAGAGCTTCCATTGATCCTATCTAGAAGAAAAATCATTACACATCCCATACCTCTCATATTCGTAGAAAATGCACCGCTCCAGCCACGGTAGAAATAAACAAGAACTCTCCCAATTCCATTTGCACAAATTAAACTGCGAGGACTGAATCCCTCTAACTAGACCAGGCTAAGCAAGCCATCAAAACCCAAGAGCATTGCTGCAAAATACCTGCAATAACCCATTACCTCGAACACATACAAAGAATTAATCATATCCTTACAATACCGATTCGGTCCACTATCAAGCTATTCCATCTATCTAATTTCCCTTCTGATTCATCTTCAGCTGCATATTTCCTCTTGTTGTAGCACCACAATTCCTCAACCCAGGCTCACTACACGAGGCTCAAGCATAAGACCACACTGTCTAAGACCTACAAGCCACTGAATACTCTCTCGAATATTCCCAGAAATACTACATTCCAGAATATATTACTCTGAAGGGCTTCTTGCGGATCTAAATCCGTTACCTTAACTTTCCTGATAATGATACATAGAAGCCCATAATTAGCATAAAAATACCACAAATCTTGACCTCTTCCAATGGAGTCACAGTTTCTAACCACACGTGCAACTTAAAATACCCGATTGTTTCCTGCAGAATCTTGAACACATTAGAACCATTCTCGAAAGTCATTCACTCTTATTCAAACTACAAATTACTTGACGTAACGAACAGAACCACTCGTTACTCATTGGCACTCCGACGCCGCAAAAATGAGGTCCTCATCCCAATACAACCAAGCAAATTCCTGCTCTATGCACCGAGCATTGTTTACCAATAGCAACTCTAGACATTTCGTGATTATCATACCCTATGAAGTATAATATAACCTTTGACAATATTTTCCTTTTCTCGAGCCATAGCTAATTCACTCGCACGCATCAAACTGAAACCAACATAGCACCTAATCGTGCAATCAACTGCTCACAGTAGACTCCCTCACTTGGCTCGAAGCCATAAATCCAGATAGACTCAATATCTCATATCACTTTTACTCTATTGACGCCACAATGCCATAGTGAGATTAAACTCCAATTATTTATAAGTTTGAAAAACACATATCATCTAGTGCTGTAATCTTCTGCAAATCTCGCATTCATCCTCGCATCAGTTGAGTCCACTCCCTTAAGCGACCCAAAATTTCAAATTTTAACACGTACCCTTCAATTACACATGAGATCTTCTAACATACACATAAGGATTATACCACTTAAGAACACTCCGCAGGAGATAACCAACCTGCTTCGCCTCAATTTAACATTTCTGCATACCTTCCACCATCATACTCATTACGCAGTCATTTAGTCTTCCAGGGTCTGAACTCATACCACCACATGAAATGCCCTTCACTCCCCAACTAGGAGACATGAAATGATTCTTCACGCACCCATAACTCGGGCTACACATCAAATCACAGTAAAAATCGGACACTTATTAGTTCATATGTTATCCAGCATTCTTCGTCACTAACAAGTCATATAGATACATCTCGCAGTACTAACATACTCATCACATGGATATCCAACCGCCATTCCTACCAATAGGGATAATACCGAACATATGAGTTCAAAATGCTTGCTCACACAATCAGCACCTCGGTGCTCAAGCCGTAGGCAAAGATCCGGCTTCAAGTCCTCCAGACTGGCCCAACATCTAACTCACAGAGATCACATCTCGCCCCTCGATCGGGGAATCACAAGCCATCAAGGCACCTCTAATATTGAGCGCTCATACGTGCATACAAACGCGTGAAAGGAATTTTAAGAGTTTCTTTTCAAGTTGAATCAAGGACGCACGATAAGAATTCAAGAATGTAAAGCTTTCCCAAAGGTTTTGCAGCCTCTCGAGGATAAATGAAGACGTCTCCGTACCTATCCACGAGACTCTACTAAACCTGCTCATGACTCGTGAGACCTAGTAACCTACGCTCTCATACCAACTTATCACGACCCAAACCCCGCACTGGCCGTGATGGCGCCTCTCGTAAAGACGAGGCCAGCCAACTAACCCAACTTATCTTTTTAGAATGTTTAACATTAATAAGCAGATTTAATATATTTAAATAACCACAGTCTATCAAAAGATCTCTTTAATAAGTGCAGAATAAAACCCATACACAGCCCAAACCGGGGTGTCACAAGTCACGAGCATCTATCAGAGTGTAACTACAATTACAAGACCTACAATATACAAGGCCAGAATAATGAACAGCAGGAAGAGAAGCGGTGTTGCGAACGCAGGCAGTCACCTCGCTACTCCTATAGCTTTGCCTCTGATCAGCCAGAATCCACTATTGGGTGAACAAATACCTGTATCTGCATGCGAAGGGCAGGGAGTAAAGTGAGTACTCCAGCTCATTGATTAATAAGGGTAAATAACAACTGAGCAGTAAGAAAACGCGTAAAGCTAACCATCATGCTATATAGGAGCAGTGAAAAGCCCTTTGAGAGAAAAGCAGTGAAGCTGTAAAACCTTTAGAAATATCTTAGCTCAGTTTAAAACCTCTTTTGAAAATGATCTTTCCAACAGTTACGAAATGATTTCAAAATAGTTAGTGGCGATAAGCACAGAAGTCCACCTCTCGGGCACCACACTCGGTTATCAGATAATACCAGAACAAGAGGTGAATATTGCAATACGAAGCACAAACAACATATAATGGCAGACAAATGAAATAAGGTAAATACATCAAACAATACTGGTACCACTGCGGCATGTAGCCCGCTCCACATATCGTTGCGACGTGCAGCCCGCTCCATTTATCATCGACGACGCTCACTGGGGGTGTGCAGACTCCGGGAGGGACCCCTAACGGCCCAAGCACAATATCAAGCCATCTCGTGGCATCAATCTAGGTCCTCGGCCTCATATCAATATCAGTATAACACTGTTGCGGCATGCAACCCGATCCATAAGTATCCTCGCAATATAGGCCCTCGGCCTTACTCAGTCAACAAAATCACATAAACCACTCGGGCAACAATAAAACATGATGCTCAGCCCAAAAATATTTTTAGTAATATCGTTTCGAGTGTTTAAGGCATAATAACTTGGCTGAGCTTTAAAACAGTGGAAAATACATGATTGAGTTCGAATATATAATTAAAATAGTGAGGAATTATCAACAATAATCCCTGAATGGTTCAAATAGCTGGCATGAAGCCCAAATATGGCAATCAGCCCACATTATGAAGATAAAAGTAATTTAAGTCAAATACGTAGTAAATTCATCAATCGGGACGGACCAAGTCACAATCCCGATGGTGCTCTACCCCACACTCGTTATCCGGCGTGCAAGTCACCTCAATACATCACTATGATGTGCAAATCCGGGGTTTCAAACCCTCATGATATCATTTAAAATTATTACTCACCTCGAATCGGCGAAATGTCTAGCTCGCGGCGCCCTTGCCCCTCAACTCGACCTCCACGCGCATTGAATCTGACCAAAACCACAACGATTACGTCACAATAGGCTAAGGGAACATAAACCAATCAAAAATCACAAAATTTGCAAAACCCGAGCCCCGGACCCACTTCTCGAACTTCATAAAATTTAACACCAACGGATTCTTTATCTCTCCACGAGTCTATACATACCAAAAACTCCCAAATTCTAGCCCAAATTACCCATCAAATCCCACTTTGAAATACCAAATTTCCAAGCCCTATCTTTACCCCCCCTTTTGATGAATTCCCACAAATTTCTATGTTAATTCTAACATTAAATCATGTATTTAGGTCATAGAACTCACCTCCAATCACACCTAGTCGAAATCCCCTTCACTTTCCGTCCAAAAGCTCTCAAGGTCGATCAAATATGGTTGAAATAACCCTTAGCTCACGGACGCATCTGCAGTTGCCTTACCGCATTTGCGACTATCGCTTCTGCGGTTCTACCTCCGCTTCTGTAGATCTTCACTAAGCCCACGACGGCTTCTGTGGTCAGCTATCCACATTTGTGGACACCGCTTCTGCGGATCCTTGTCCGCTTCTGCGGATCCTTGTCCGCTTCTGCGAAAAATACCATGGCCACACCTTTCGCTTTTGCGACTCTTCTACTGCATCTGCGGACTCATCCATACAAGCCAAATAACCGCACCTACGAACCTCCCTTCTGCACCTGCGCAACCGTATATGCGGTTCCTTTTCCGCAGATGCGCAAATACCAGAAACAAGATACACCAGCAATCTCATAAGTCCAAAATTCATCCTGATGGCCATCCGAAATCACCCCGAGGCCCCCGGGACCTCAACCAAAAGTGCCAACCCATCCTAAAACATTATTCAAACTTCCTCCAATCATCAAAATGCCACAAACAACACCAAAACTATCAAATTACATTAGATTCAATCATATGTTGTTCTAAAACTTCCAAAATACGCATTTGATCAAAAACCCAACCAAACAACGTCCGAATAACCTGACATTTTGCACATACATCACAAATGACATAACAAAGTTATAGCAACTCTCGGAATTCCATTCTGACCCTCAAATCAAAATCTCACCTATCAACCGGAATTTGCCAAAAATAATGGCCTCGCCAATTCAAGCCTAATTCTACACCGGACCTCCAAAATCACTTCCGATCACACTCCTAAGTCACAAATCATCCCCCGAAGCTAACCAAATCATCGGAATTCACATATGAGCCCTCTAACTCATAGGTCAACATCCGGTTGACTTTTTCAAACTAAGCTTTCCTTAAAGAGACTAAGTGTCTCATTTCCTTCTAAAATCAATCCAACCAACTCGATCACATGAGATATGGATAATGAAGAATGAAGAAGCTGAAAATGGGGGAAACGAAGCGGTAACCCATGAGACGACGGGTCAGGTCGTCACAACTAGTTATGTGTAGAGTCTAGGGTCTAAGTCATTAGGGTGTAGGTCCTTTTACAGTCTAAGTCTAGTGTTTTAGGGGTATTGGGCTTGGGAATTATGGGCTAGGGGATTATGAGCTAGGTCCAAAAATTAGGCCTAAAAATTGGTTGCTCGAGCCCAGGTTTATTCTTTCCCCGCGAACGAGATTAAAATATGATCTCATTTATTAATTAGTCCTGCTTAAGTAAAATAACCGTTAAAATAAGGCTGACCATTAAAACAAAACTATTTTTAATATTTTTCAAGATTAAAAATGATTAAAAAATATTAATGAAACTATTTTTTGTAATTTTTATTTTCTTGTAATAAAATAAAGTAAAAGAGTCAAAATTATTTGAAATAACGATAGTAGGCCTAAATAAAATATTTACGTGCTAAAATATGAAAAATCTTGGGGAGGGTAAAAAATCACATGTCTACAGCGAGAAGACAATGAAGCTTTTTCCTTTTAAGGAACACTTTTAGAGGTTTTTGCCATTTCTAAAGCGAAGGACCCGAGAAAATGGAAAATGTCGTTAGAAAAGAAAAGGGAGAGTTCAAGGAAATTGAAAGGGTCTAAATGAAATCTTGGAAGCACTAGGGGAGTAATATCGGTTAAGTTATGGGGTTTTGTCTATTTATAAAGGTTGTTTGAACTTGCTGAGGAAGCCAAAAGGCCGACCGTTGGCCGCCCATAATTAATTATTTTGAGAATCGTACCAAAGCAACCCTTCAATCACTTCAACCGTTTACGCCATGATGTTGGCATCAGAACCAAAGCATCGGGAATCGAATTGTCAGAAATTATTAAGAACAATCTACAAATTGGGGTCGAGTAGTCATACCCTCAGCTATTAAAGCCCAAAGGCCACCCGAGTTCGAGCCAGTTCTCGCTCGGGGGCTATTAATAAAGCCTCAGGGCTATCTTTATCTCAAGTTCGAGCGAACGCTCATTCGATTATTTAGTCCACGGACTACCCATGATCGAGTAGGTTCTCACTCAGGGACTATTCGTAAGCCTCAGGGCTGTCTTTACTTCGAATTCGAGCAAAAGCTCGCTCAACTATTCAACCCAAAGGCTACCCGAGTTCGAGCCAGTACTCGCTCGGGGACTATTTATAAAGCCTCAGGGCTATTTTGTCTCTCGAGTTCGAGCAAATGCTCGCTCGATTACTTAGCCCGCGGGCTACTCATGTTCGAGCAGGTTCTCGCTCAGGGACTATTTATAAGGCCTCAGGGCTATCTTCATTTTAAGTTTGAACAAATTTTCGCTCAATTACAGGCTGCCTGAGTTCGAGCAAACTCTCGCTCGGGGATTATTTGTAAAATCCTAAGCGCTATCTTTATTTTCAGATGATTGATAAAACGTCCACCCGGTTGCGAAATCTAAAGGTTGCTTTAGTTCGAGAAACTTACCACTCGAGGACTATCAACGAGGCCTAAAAAAGCTAAGCTTTATTTCAAAAAATCGAGACCTTGCTCTCACTCAATTCGGACCCAAAAGTCTCGGCGACCTAAGTTCGTATCAGATCAATCCAGGCTTGGTCCGAAGTGTAATAAAGAGCTTCAAGGAATATCGTATTAACCAATCAAATACCTAAGGTATTACTATGTCCAGGTCTAGTACTCAGACCGATCGATAAAGTCATACGCTTGAATTTTTCACAAACGAAGGCAGAATGGAGTTCAACACAAGTCGAAGGAAAAATAAAGAAACTCTTATATTAATAAAGATGATTATAAAATCCCAATAGGGGTCATAACACAGAAACAGAGAAGCCAAAAACAACAGCTAAAAAGCATAATCTACTTTCTAGGTTATATCCTCGGGAGCAACATCTTCGAGAACCGCTTCCCCGAGAACCTCATTTCGATCTTTAGAGCGTTGCCTTCGAGAACCTCCTCCGAAGCAGCAATAGATGAAGAAAAAGCTATAGCCTATAAAAGAGCAAAAGTTTTTAACAAGCAAGGAAAACTGTGGCCTGGTGAAAAACTTGGCAAGCACGGGTCTCGTCAGCACTACTATTGTGAAGCCACTTCTTGAGACTTTGCACCGGTGTAGGATGCAAAAGTTAGTAGATAATGCCAAATCACTCCATGAAAAGCAAAAGGAGTGAAGCGCCACACGAGGTTGAAGTTAAAAGAGATGAGCAGCGGTTTACAGTCCACATATCTTCTGATACGGGGAGCATTTGAGGCCCTTCTCTCATTATTTCAAGCCAAAAACAATAACAACAACCTAGCATAATTCATCTTAGAGGGGAATGCACAACTGATAAGCCTGCTTCCTTACGACCTTATGATCACAGGTTTGGACCATAAGAATCAGAGATCAGAAGAGGATACAGATAAAGGGAAGGACTAAAGATTGTTGAAGAAGGAATAAATGGAGCTTTAGGTTCAGAAATCCCTCATTTATAGAGATATTGCGACGAAACCGGCGGTGCATTCAATATTTTTTTGGGAAACTGACTGGCGGTGCATTTAATGCTTCTAGGGGAATGAATCTACGAGACGTTTAGATCGTTTCGGGCACCTACGTCACCAGAATGACGTCATCACGGGAGGTTCGAGAAAGTCGAGGTCAAGATCGTTTCTTATTTTTTCATCTTAAAAACGTGGGGACTATCTGTATACGGACAAAATTAGGGAAGACCGATTTGAGGCTTCTGTTGCAGTTCAAGCCCGGCCTCGATGGGTTCAAAGCAAGGTCCAAGGCCCGTCCCCGAAGCACTTTCCTTGGCAGGGTACGTCGAAGACTCACCATGGTGTACCTTGAGGCAGTATGAAAATCGACGACCGTTATGGAAAGGCGGAAAACCCCCGAGGGCATTTAATGAGGACTGACAAAGGCTGCAAGAATAGTACAAATCTGTGCTGAGCCGTTATACAGTTGTACTAGTAGCCTTTCTTCGTCATTTTTTAGACTGTACTGTGTTGGGATTCACCCCTCATATATAAAGGGGACCCTTGTCATTTTGTAAAAACAACATATTGAATACAATACAACATTCTCTGCTCTTTGTTTAAACAATTATTCTACACACTTATTGCTTATTCTTTCATTGTTCTTCATTTATCGCTCATTATTAACCGCAAAAGGCCATGTTTGAGGCCTCCATCATCATTGATTCTTCATAAATTGTTCTTTGCTATTAGCCCCTTCTAGACCTCGAGGCCCTACTCCAGCCAGCTCGAGGCCCATCCTTGTGACCCTATTGGTTTGCATTCCTTATTTTCTTTACTTACACTTGACATCTATTGCCTAACAATTAGTATAGAAATAAATTACGTATTTTTAAAATCACAAAATCAAATATAATTGTAGTTACCATTTTCAAGGTAAACACATTTTAGTTTCACTTTAATTTTGATCATATTATAGAAAAAATTAAAATATATAAACACATGCGACAGGCCGACAGCACCTTAACTTGACTAAATTATCTTGAAATAATGAGAAGTTTATCAATTTTATAAAAACTACTCCATTGAACCAAGCATGCAATTCCCCAATTATTAAAAATTACTAATTTTTAATAATTTCTTACCAGCTTTTCGCTTGTACTTGTTACGTTAATTCTATGCTAATTCACTTGAGAGAATAAAATTTAGAGATAATACATAAAGTACTCATCGAACTTGTCCGAAAAAATTACTTACACACCTAAACTTTACGGGCGACCTTTTACCCCACTATTCTAAACTTAAGTAAATTTAATACCACCCTAAAAAACTGAACCAAGTCTTGTGGTGGCTGTGTTTACACGTGTCATAAAGTCCCCTATTTTCAGTTTTTCCATTTTTTTAAAAAATTTTAATTTTTAAAAAACGAAAATATTATGTTAAAAAACAAAAAAAACAAAAAAAAAATATGTTTTTACAAATTTGTGTTCCCAGTTTTTACAAAACAATTTTTTTTTTAAAAAAAATAATAAAAAATATATATTTTTAAAAAACGAAAATATTTTGTTGAAAATAATTTTTTCAGTTTTTAAAAAACAAAAATATTTTGTTAAAAACTGAAATTTATTTTTTCTGTTTTCAGGAGAAAAAATTCAATTTATACAAAAAAAATTAGTTTTACGAAAAAAAATCTTTAAAAACTAAAAAAAATAACATTTTTCAAAAACAAAAATACTTTGCTGGAATTTTTTTTCCTTCAGTTTTTAAAAAACAAATTATTTTGTTAAAAAAACTATTTTTTTAAGTTTTTACAATTTATTTTGCAAAATCTTTTCAATATCTACTCAGTTTAAAAACTGAAAAAATTGAATCTACTCAGTTTAGATACTGAAAAAAGTTTGCATAACAAATTGTAAAAACTTAAAAAAAATGGTTTTTTAACAAAAAATATTTTTTGTAAAATCTGAAAAAATAGTAAAAACTGAAAAAAAAAATAGTTTTAACAAAATATTTTCGTTTTTTAAGAACTGAAAAAAATATTTCCAACAAAATATTTTCATTTTTTGAAAAATATTTTTTGTTCTTCAGTTTTTCAATTTTTTTATAGATTTTCTTTTTATAAAAACTGAAAAAATAAATTTTGTAAAAACAGAAAAAAAAAATTGTTTTTTAACATAATATTTTCATGTTAAAAAAGAAAAAACGAAAAAGAAAAGAGAAAAAAACAATATTAAGTTAATTAGTTATAACACCTGGACCACTAAATTAGTTTTAAGTTTGTTTTTTTTTTGCTTTCACGCACAGCTACAACGTGAACTACACGTTTTGCACAGAGGGGGGTATTAAATTCACTTAAGTTTAGAATAGTGGGGTAAAAGGTCGCCCGTAAAGTTTAAGTGTGTAAATAATTTTTTCGGACAAATTTAATGTGTACTTTATGTATTATATCAACTCTGATAGACATATAAAAGGATTGCATACGTACAACGTTCGTATTAAACATTAGATAAAATGGAATTTATGATATGAAATCTGAAATTAATTTGTTGAAAGAGCCGTATTCCAAGAGTATGAAAATGATTAATACTTTATCTGTATTTTATGTTATAAAATGATGGACCAGAATAACTTTGTAAAGTCGACTAAGGATGTGTTTGGTACGAAGCAAAAATATTTTTCGAAAAATATTTTTTAATTTTTCCATGTTTGGTTGACTTAAATGTTTTGGAAAATATTTTCTTTATGAACTCATTTTTCTCCAATTGGCTTTCTCAACCTTCCCATCCCCGCCAACACACCCCACGCCTCTCCAAAAGATCCTTCTTTTTTTTCAAATTTTAATTTTTCCGTTACCACCCACCCTACTACCCCTCCACCCCGTTCTCCATCGCAATTTTTTTTTTCAATTTCAAATTTCTATTTTTTTATTTTTCTGCACCATCCACCCCANCCAAAATTAAGAGTTCAGAGCTTTATGTGTTTGAAAGTTTACGGTTCGAAATTCCGCGGTTTTGAAAGTTTAGCGGTTCGAAGGTTTATGAAATTTGTAGGTTTGGAAGATTGTTGGTTTGAAAGTTTATGGCTTCATGTAAGTTTTATAGAGGCAGTGGTTAGGCCTGCCATGTTGTATGGGTCCGAGTGTTGGGCGGCTAAGAATTCGCACATCTAGAAGATGAAAGTAGCAGAGATGAGGATGTTGAGATGGATGTGCGGGCATACAAGGATGGATAAGATTAGAAATGGAGATATTCAAGAGAAAGTAGGCGTGGCCCCTATGGAGGACAAGTTGCGGGAAGTAAGACTCAGATGGTTCGGGCACATTCAGAGGAGGAGCACTGATGCACCGGTGAGAAGGTGTGAGCGATTGGCTGTGGTGGGCACGAGGAGAGGTAAAGGAAGACCTAAGAAGTATTGGGGAGAGGTGATCAGGCAGGACATGGCGCGTCTTAGGATTACTGAAGACATGGCCCTTGACAGAGATTTGTGGAGGTCGAGCATTAAAGTTGTAGGTTAGGAGGAAGTTGGGGATATTTCTATAGTGCACTAGAGTGAGACTAGTCAGTTTGGAGTTAATATTAGGATGCTACTAATCAGCTACTGATACATGGATATATCTATTGGATATTGGTATACCTTCCATCCTTTTCGTATTTCCTTTATTTCCTATATTACTGTTATTTCGTTATTGTATTGTTATGTTATGTATTTTTATGTTATTTTAGTATGAGTTTATGGATAGTACTAATGTATCGTCTTTTGCTGCTGTCTTGAGCTGAGGGTCTCCTGGAACAGCCTCTCTGCCCCTCGGGGTAGGGGTAAGGTCTGCGTACATATTACCCTCCCCAGACTCCACTTGTGGGACCATACTGGGTTGTTGTTGTTGTTGTTGTTGTTGTTGTTGTTGTTGTTGTTGTTGTTGTTGTTTATATCTAAATTATTTATGAATACCCTTGAGAAGATATTTTCCTTAATTTTGCGTGTCAAACACCGAAAAATGGATAAGATTAGTACTTGTTTTCCAAGAAAATATTTTCTTGAAAAATCTTTTTCACGGAAAATAATTTTCGGTATACCAAACACACCCTAAGTTTTAAATCCGGCATCTCTCTTCTTCCGCTTTCGAACTTTAAACATAAAATTTCTTGTTACTATAAATTAGGATTTAGCCGTTGGGATTTTCTACATAAAAGAAGAAAATTAAAATCGAACAACATTAAACCGGTAAGGAATCAAAAGTTAAAGGACAACCATTTCGATCTTAAATTCAAGAGGAAAAATGAGAATAATCTATTTTGAGAACAAAGGCTTGTATAATGAATTGTACGGAAATTAAATTCCAATTATACATAGAGCATGTAAATCATGGTGGTTGTTGAAAATTTAGCCAATTTTTTTCCGTATAACATCAATTACGTTTCAGTCTCGAACAAATCAAAATGGAAACATCAATAAGGTGCAGGTGCAAGTGATGGTGCAATCTTCAAGTTCTTTTCTTGATGTATGTGCTTGTCATCGTCGCAATCATATGCACATTCGCAAAATGTAGAACCATCGAATCGTATTTGACACGTCGCTACGTAAACGTACGAGAAAGTTGCTTGAATGCATAGCTTCATACATCGATCATTAAGAGTGCTGCAAATGTTAAAACCAATATCAACTACGCATCCCTTTCCATATACCATTGGAACAATTTTCTCATCTGCATTCACAATAAAATCAAAATACTACAATTAGTAAGAAAAACATAATTAATCATTGTAATTATTGTAAAGCCAAGATATTGATCGAGTTGGGACCTGATGCAATGGCAACGAAGAGGACAACATAGAAAAATGAAGTGAGGAACTTTGCCATTTTCAAGTTTTTCTCCAAAAGCTACTATTGATCAAGAACTCTTGATTTGGACTTCCGTTTTATACTTGTTTCTCTGTCAACAAGATCACTGCAATTTTGGTAGATTACTTTATATTAATTAGATTACTATATGTACGAGGATTATCTGGATTTGGCATTTGATGACTAACCATATATGAATACAAGAATTATCTATAACAATTGTATTTATTAATTATTTTACAAAGGAGTCTTCGCCTTTTGTACTTGTTTTGACAGGAAAGGATTAATTAGATTACTATATGCAGGAGGAGTGACTGGATTTCGTATTTAATGATTAATCATTTTTGGATACAAAAACCTATAAAAATGTGTAATAATTATAACTTTACAAATTAAAGTCTTACCCTTTAGTAACTTGTTTTGATGGGAAAAGATTAATTAGATTATTATATGTATGAGGACTAACTGGATGTCGTACATTATGAATAACTATTTATGAATATAAGCATGATCTATAAACAATAATAATAATAATAATAATTATTCACTTTACAAAGGAGTCCTAGCCTTTTATAACTTGTTTGGACATGAATAGTTCAAACTCTCAGCCTGTGAAATGTAGGATTTATTTCACGGGTTGTTATTCTACTAAATTTTATTGCAACAAAATTATAAAATTAACTATTGTTTTGTTTGTTGAAAATAATCGCTTTAAATATTATGTTTGGTAAATAAGCTAGAAATTGGTGTCTATTATTTAAGTTTAATTACTTCTTCTACTGATAAAAATTTGTGATGTTGTCCTTGTGAGTACATAATTTTTGCCACGCTTAAACTACTCCTACAAAATTCCTTAGAATTAGAATTTTTCTTTATTATTTGAATTTTTAGGAATTTATTGCATGATTTTATATCTTATTTGTATTTTTGTGTGCATTTTACTTGATATAATTCCAAAAATATAAAAATAGTATGCATTTTAATATTACAAAAATGAGAAAAAATAACAAAAACAGTCATTTTACATTTTTGTTTAATTTCCCTTTTAAATTGGGATTTAGTTAGTTTGTTGAAATTAAGTAGTTTAATTTTGATAGTTTTAATTTTGTTTTAACAACAAACAAAATCAAAAGAAAATAAAATAAAATTGGTTTAAGCTTAAATAAATTTTTTGTTCAATCCAGGTTTTTTGATAGTTTTAATTTTATTTTTTAACATAAAACAAAAATCAAGAGAAATAGAAATAAAATTGGTTTGAGCTTAAAGAAAACCAGGCCAGCTCGTATTTGGGCCAGTATCCAAATAATCCCGGCCCAAAACCCTTCAAACTCGTCTGATGGTCCAGCCCAATACCATTTACCCGGTCCAGCCCCCCTTTCTGACAAAACGACGCCGTTTTGGCGTCAATTAATCTTGACCGTCCATTTCTTATCATCCAACGGTCCTTATTCGTTCAAAGCCTTTTAATAAAAACGTCTGAAAATTCTTCATTAACCCTAGACCACTCTTTCTTCCTCGTACCGCATCCCCCGCCTTCTCCGCCACCCTCCGCCCTAAGCCGACGACCAGAAATCGCCTCCGCCGGTGGCCGGCGTCCAATGACGCCCAAAATTACCCCATCTCTCCTCCTCGCTCCTCTCTTCCCAAATCCACCCACAGCTTGCTTCAAACCCCAACCAAACGCCGTAAATCTTCCAAACCCTAGGCGACGCCACCACCGTGCATGGCGCCGCCACCACCAAACCACTCAAGATTTATATCACAAAACCTCCCTCACCTCCTCATACCAAATCCCTAGTTATATTCCTTCAAATCCCCCTCCAACTGTTCGAATTTTGAATCAAAGAATCAGGCCCAAATGTCATAAAACCAAATTCAATAGGCTTGTGAGGATTTTAGACTGGAATAGACCCTAGTCTTGTGTTTTCACTTGGAAACACAAGGTTAAGATCAAATCCGGTCAAAATTCAAAGGATTTCTTCACCATCTTTCATGCCGCTTTAGGTATTTCCTGGTATCCCCTCTTTATTTTTCTTTCACCCATATTTTTTTTGGTCATTTGTTTCATCTTGATTTTCTTTTTCCAGTAGTTAATTTGGAATTTATTTTGTCCCGATTTTTGTTTGTTTTTAGGATTTTATTCCCTGTTGATTGAGTCTAGTATTCCTGCCTGCATTTTTGATTCTTAGATTTTTTTTTAGTTTTGATTCCTTATTCTTTTCTGTTAACTCTATGAAATTTCGTTTGTTATTAATTTCTCTTTGTTTTTGGCCTGGCTGATAATAGTGATGATTCTGTGCTAGTTTGTGTTTAATTGCTTAGTTTAATATTTTGATTGTTAATTTTGATTGATTAAAGGTTTGGTAAAAAATGAACTAGGATTAATTTGCAGTCTTATAATTCAATTCCATAGTTTTGAACCTGGTTGGATATAGATGAATAACCTAGTCCTGGATTAACCATAGTTAAATGTAACTAAGGTAAAAGGGGTTGGGGTTATAGTTTAATACTAGGGTCAGTAATTTCAAGGGTGATTAGGGGTAGTTTGGGAACCTAAAATGGGTCAATTTATTAAGGCTCAGTAAGTTCAGAATAGAAGTGAGGGTAGTATGGGTATTCCATGTGACGACCCAAAGGGTCATCATCGTATTTTTCCCTTTTTCCGCGCTTCCGAGGCCTTGGAAACCTTGCTTTTAGTTATCTCGATTGGCGTGCACAGTTCGGGTGCGAAGCCGGAAAATGTTTATGTTAAAATATGTAAATTCTGTGAAACATTTGAAGCATTTTGATATTAATATTGATATAGTTGACTTTGGTCAATATTTTGGGTAAACGGACCCGGACTCATGATGTGACGGACCCGGACCCGTGATGTGACGGTCCAGATAGGTCTGCGGAAAAATATGGGACTCGGGCATGTGCCCGGAGTTGAAATCTGAGGTCCAGAACCCGAGTAAAAGAATTTTTTGTTAAATTGTTTTCTGGAATTATTAACGAAAAATGGAAATGAAAATGAGTTAGAAAATATAGGTATCGGGCTCATATTTTGGTTCTGACGCGCGGTACAGGTCTTAAATATAGTGCTTTCTGTGAAATTTGATCGAAATCGGACGTCGTTTGACGTGTTTCGGACCTAAATATCTAAAGTTAGAGGTTGATGAACATTGAAATGAAAATCATGAGTTTTGGGGTTTGATTCTTTGGTTTTGATGTTATCTTGGCGATTTGATCGCTCGAACAAGTTTGTAGGATGTATTTGAGTTAGCGTGTGTGTTTGTTTAGGAGCCCCGAGGGCTCGGGAGTGATTCGGAGATGGTTCGGGGTGGTTTTGCACTTAAAAACATATCAGATTTTGCTGCATTTTTACACAGTGGTTTTTTTCTTCGCGAACGCGGCCCCAGGCTCGCATTTGCAGTGCCTTAGTGTTCCCCTGCTTCGCGTTCACGAACCCGTCCTCGCGATCGCATAGAGTCAGTTCCCCCTTCTTCGCGTTCGCGTAGTCTAATTTTTCGGGCACCCAATATTTCCTCTTCGCTTTCGCATCCCTCGTCCGCGAACACGATGCTTGCCAATTTTTGTTCATCGTGAACGCGACCCTTCTGTCGCGAACGCGTAGGGTAATTTCACCCAGTGATTTTTAAGTCATAAAAACGGTGTTCATTACGGGAATTATCCATTATTTCACACGAGCTCTCCATCCCAACACTCCATAGATGATTTTCAAGCTTCTCTTCCCCCATAACTCTTTGGGTAAATATTCTTAACTTCATTATCTCCTAATTCTTTCATCTAAAAATTAATTTTCTAGCCCTAAATCATGAATTCAAGATAGAAAATGGGGGTTTTGGGTAGAATTAGGGCTTTTGGAATTTTGGGTGATTCAACCCCAATTTGGGATTGAATCTTTAAACAAATTGCATATTTGAACTTGTGGGGTTATGGGTGATTGGGTTTTGGTCCGAGCCTCGTGTTTGGACCATGTGGGCCCGGTGTCGGATTTTGCTATTTTGGAAGAATGATGGGAATTTCATTTCTAGACTATGGGATTATATTTTTGAGCTCTTATTGACACTATTGAACTAAATTGTACCTAGATATCATTGTTTTGGAGTTGGATTCTAAAGGAAAGGCGGTTTTAGAGCCTTGATCGCTATTTTCGGACCGAGGTAAGTGTTTGGTCTAACTTTGGCTCGAGGAAATAGGAGTCGAGTCTTATTTACTAATTGCTATTTGTCGAGTACGGTGTATAGGCATGGTAACGAGTATCTATACATTGGTGTCTAGCATGACCGTGAGTCCTGAATTTCTATGTTATCGAATTCTTAATTGTTGTTTATGAGGACATGGTTGGAAACCTTTAAACACTGAGTCGGTAATTGTTGAGACTGAGCATGGATTTAAATATGTTAAGTAGAAATGGAATAAGTTTGGTTATAGCTGGATCTCCTTTGCCGGGATAATTTATTATATTATCGTGTTCCCCTATCGGGATTGTTTTGTGTACTGTGTTGGAAGAAATGGGATCATGTGGCACGCCGACCACTTATATATTGTGAAATGGGAGCAAGTGGTACGCCTACCACATGATATTATAAAATGGGAGCGAGTGGTACGCCTACCACATAATATAATGAAATGGGATCGAGTGGTACCCCTACCACGTGATATTTTGAGAAATAGGATCGAGTTGCACGCCTGCAACGAGAGGAAATTGAAACAAGTGAAAGTAGTTTGTTTTCCCTTATTCTGTGTTAGAAGAAATCAGATGTAGTTTCCTTGTTGTTCTTGATATTCCGTTTTATCTGCTACCCCATAAGCATATTCCCCTCCCAGTTTTAATTGTTTACTTTCCGCTATTATTTTGTTGTACTTGTTTATATATCTGCACAGGTTTATCTGGTAGTCTGGTCTAGCCTCATCACTACTTCGCCGGGGTTAGGCCAGGCACTTACCAGCACATGGGGTCGGTTGTGCTGATGCTACACTCTGTGCATCTTTTTGCACAGATCCAGGTGTTGGAGCAGCATTTGAGTAGCAGTAGCATTCTGGGAGCGAGCTTCCAGTCCAGGGACATTCGAGGTAGCCTTGCTGACGTCCGCAGGCCCGGAGTCCTTTCTATTTTATTCAGTTTGTTATCATTTGTACCGAAGCAGACAGTTTATGTTTCATTCAAACCTTGTATTTAGTATTCTCTAGACGTTCGTGAGTATTGTGACACCAGTCTTGGGTAGAGGATTTGTTAAACTTCCGATTTATTATTAAATGTTCATTATTTCTGATATTGCCGTGGTTCGTTAAAAGAGGTAATTGATAATTGGCTTGCCTAGCTCATATTAGTAGGCGCCATCACGACTCCCGATTGTGGGAAATCCGGGTCGTGACATTCCATAGGTAGAAAACAAAGCTAGAATATCATAGGTCCTTATAGAAGGGGGCCTTAGTGTAAGTTTCTGCATTCTTAATGTAGTAACTTGGGCAACAAGCCACAAATTTAGGGATTAATGACTAAATTCTGAAATAAAAAGGGGCCTTAGTGAAAACCTCTAGAACATTCCTGCCCCTTCCTTGCCTATAAAAGCAGGCTTAATGCCTTCATTTACAAGTTTACACCCTCTGAAAAATTCCCAAAGTGTTCAGCCCCAAATTTCACTCCTAAAGATTTTTTAGCAAGTTTAGAACCTAGAATTTGAAATTCAAACCAAAATCCAGATCTAACAAACAAAAAAACAACAGAAAAATCCAAAAATACTGCTCTATTGAAACTTCCTAGATCAATCTCGAAGTTTTAGCTCTTAATTTAAGTTCCTAGCATAAACTTGGTTTGAGAATCCTTGGTATTTCTGATTACTGAAGCTGTGGACTTAGCCTAAGTTCAATTGCAAGTCTATTTCAGCCTATTTGGTTATTTTGTGGGTGCTACTCTCCTGTCGTTCAGTTCTGGGTGTTGTGGTGCTATTTTGGGTTTAAAAATTGACTCTATTTGCTGTTGATATGAGCTGCTGATTGCTGTTGTTTGTCACTGCTGATCACCTCTTCTCTTATTTTGTTTCATTATCCAGGTACAAGCTCTAAACCACGGCAATGTATATTTGATTTGAGAAGTGAAATGAAAATCCTATTACTATTGGCTTGATGTTTATGTTAGCTTAGTTTAATTCCACTTTTAGTAGTTAAATGTTGTAATTGAACTGGACTATATAGACTTTCAGATTTGAGGTAGTAAGAGCAATGTTAGGTATGCATTGCTATTATAATTCATAGTTTGTTTGTTGCTGACTTTTAATTTCATAAGTCATTATAGTGCATTAGGATTAATCATATAAGCGTTAATAAACAGTGTCTCACGTGTTATAGGGACTGCTTTATCACTTCAGGAACGTTTCATGTGTTAATAAGCAGTTGAATGCAACTCTGTGATTAAATGATAGTATAAGTAGTATTATAATTAGGGCAAACAATTATAGTCAGCTTTTGAGATCAAATACTCAACGTTCCAGCACATCAAATAAGTTCCAAGTGTAATTACATTAACCAACTATCAAAGCCTCTAAATGTTTGTATCATGTTCAGATTATGTATCAAATTTAGAACTAATCAGTAATGATATTGAATTTGGAGTTCCCCTCTTCTGTTAGTCTGATCCATGAATTGAATGGCTTGGAATCGTGTAGTAGATTGTTTGGGCTCGTTGACAGGCCCAGGGCGCACAGCCCAAGCCATTTGGGACCCCAATATGAATGATAATTTCCCATTTGGGCTTGCATTGAAGCCAGGGCCAGTATCAGTCCGCAAAACAAACTGATGTCATCGTTATTTGTTAGGCCAAGTTCAAAAATCCAAGGTTGAAGGCCCAAAAAATGCCGAAATAAAAAATCCTTTAAATTATATTAAGAATATGGGGATTGATTTGCAAATATAAATTTAGGTTCTCGAGTTAAGTAGCGGGTTCAAATTACGAGGGTTTCCCCTTTTGTTTGAATTCGAACTTGAACCCGAGACCCGAATTTATAAATGTAAATTAATTAGGCCCTTTTAGAGACAAAAAAAAATAAATAGAAAATCATAGTTTGCTTTAGTTTGGCCTTTAAATAACAAAGTAAGATGAGCCTCGCCAAACAAAGTGCATAAATTGCGGGGCCCTCATTAAATGCTTAATTAAAAATACTTAGAATTCGGGACGTACCGTTTAGTGAATTTCACGGCCCTCCGCAAAAGATAATAACCCGTTAGTCGCTTTAGGTGCGCTTTTAATAATTTTACCTTCTTAAAAATTGGTGTGCATTTCATGCAACCCAAATCCAAATAAAAAAACGTTGAATAAGAATGTGTCGAGGATCCGGGTGCATTTCATCTGACGTGGTCTAAAAATGCGTTTTTAAACGACGTTCACTTTCTTTAAAAAGTTAACTAAAAGCGGTAAATAATCTTAAAATTGCATTATAGGTTGGAACATATATAAAAATCAGATTTTAGCCATTTATAATAGTTTAAGCGACCGTGCTAGAACCACGGGATCCGGGGGTGCCTAACACATTCCCTCGGGTCAAAAGAATTCCTTATTCAGAATTTCTGGTTCGCAGACTCCAATTGGGAAGTCGACAATTTTCCTCGATTTGGGATTTAAGTTAAACCGTTGACTTGGAACACCAAAAGTCAATCCTATCCCAAGTGGCGACTCTAAACATAAATAAATAATCTCATTTCGAATAATGTCACATTAAATGGAAAAACTCCCTTATACAATTATCCTTCGGGGTAGGTGTGTAAAAAAGGAGGTGTGACAGCTCTGGCGACTCTGCTGGGGATACAAGCCCAGAATTCCGGTTCAGGGTTCAAAGAATTCGAGCTTAGTATAATTGTTATATTTGGCTTTATCTGATATTTCTACATGTTCGATGATAAATGTGCCAAATGTTTTACCGCTTTGATATTTGCTTGAATTGTATGTGTAAACTGTCGCGAATCCCTTCCTCTCTCTGAGTCTTCTACATCATGGAGAAGGGCTCACTTCATGTAGCTTCTCTTCTGTTTAGAGTCTTTCCCAATTTAGACCAAGGTTGGATAAGTTGCTAAGCCGGTAGAGCTTTTGTATCCCCGGTACGCTGCCTCCCCCTCGGCTCGAGTTGTCCGCTTGGGTAAGCCAGGTCTAGACTAATAAACCTAGGGTTTAAACCTAGAAGAACAAAAACACATGCCAGATCCCTAATAGTACGTTTGTTTGCATCATGTGCATTTGACTTAGGGGACTCAACACAGGGGTTAGGTCCGTCTAGGACAGGTGACCTGAAATGACAACGACCATCCTGATGCATCTTACGTGCTACTTGCGCATTTATTTGCTTGGCTTTTTATGTTGACCGGCTTGTCTAAATGAGTGAAAATTGAGAAAATTAACAGTGTTAGGACTAAGTGAGGGCGACTATTTGTTTTGAAAAAAAACCCAATTCCCAAATAGTATTGAAATAAAAAAAAAAGAAAAAAAAAAGAGAGAAATATTTGAAAAATAGAAAGAAAATTGTTGTTCGAAAGCAGTTTTGATTTTGGCAAAACCTGCCCGAACTACGCTGGTTTGATTCTCACCGGATGTGAGATACGTAGGCAACCCTCATCGAGTCCAACCTCCCTTTTGCAAAAATAGCCCAAAAATGTCAAAATTTTAATTTTTGTCATAAATAAGTCGGGTGATGTCATTCTAATTTAAAATAAGCCGAATATCCCCAAAGGGCGCCGGAAGGCTGTTTTTGCAAGAACAACCACCCTGAGTCATTTTTTAATGGTTTGCTGGCACAATCTTAAAATCTTCCTCCCACAAGTGCTGAAAGGTCGTATCTGCAAAATCGAGTCTTTGTTTGCTTAAATAAAAATTTTTGAAAAAAATAGTCACTTTTTCCTTTTAGGTCAAAATAAATCATTAAAATACTCCTTAAATGTCTTTCTTTCATAAAATAAAAAACAATAATAATAAAAAAATAAATAAAAAACAATTTTTGAAAAATTGAGTCCAAAAAATATTTTTTCTCAAGAATCCAAAATATTTTCTCAAAAGTCCCTCTTTCGAACATTAAGAGGCAACTTTCAAAATCCAAAAATATTTTTCTGTCGTATTAGAAAAAGAGAAAATAAATGAAAATTCAAACAAAAATATTTCCTTTTGTTTTCCCAAAGAAAATGAATTTTTAGAAGTCTTTCTTTCAAAAAAAAAAACAAACAAAAAAATCAAAATCAAAAATATTTCCCTTTTCTTTTAAAGCATTTCTTTCAAAAATTCCAAAAAAAAAGAGTTAAGCTTATTTACCTTATTTGCAAGAACTACGTCTGGTCTGATTCATGCGGGGCCATGATACTTAGACAATCTACATAAAATTCGACCGTAATCCTAAGGAAAAAAAAGAGGAATATGAGGGAAAAAACAAGAGAGAAAAGAAACACAAAGGAAGAAAATAAGGCATTGAGTGAAAACCCATGGCCAAAGGAAAAGAAAATAAATAAAGAAGAGGGAAAAGAAAATGAGAGAAAGCAAAACAAAAAGAGAAAGAAAAGCGAAGGGAACAAAAGAAAAGCCGGGATGACGCATGCAACCATAGAAAACATATAGATATTCATTTAACTGTATAGGTGCATCACACTCTAATGTGCGGTTACCTATCTGTTATTTGTTTCAAACTAACCGTTGTTGCTGTCAATTCCAGTTGAGTTTTTCAGAAACGGTGGTTGGTTTGTGGAAAGCTGGCCTTACATCGCCATTTCACCAGATCTAAAGGAAATACGAAGATGTCGTCTGAATTGACTCTGCCTGCAATCCCCATACCCGAAGATGGCCCCATCTCGGGGGTCCCGGCCTCTGAGTCTTTTACAGATGAAGAAAATCAGATCTTGCACCTGCGATTGATAGAAATGTGGGATGCTTGGAACAACGGAAAGGAACCTCCAAACACCATTCCCAGATTCCCGGAGTTATTTCCTAGATCTGGAGGTGTTACCACTGTCCCCATCAGCCACCCAAACACTCCTTTGGGGCAACCTACCATAACTGCTCATTTCTTCAGAACACCTTCTGACGTTCACCCCCAGGTGTTCCCGTCTGGACCTACTCCCAACATCTTTACGGCTCCACCATGCTCCGCAACCACACAACCATCGCTATCCAAGCATGATGTTGACCCTTCAGTCTTCACATTCCAAAATCCTATCTTCCAGGCTGACCCTCCTCATTATCCTCAATATGCTTACTCTCAGCAGCGACCATAAGAGCTTACACCGGGGAAGGACAAAGCCCCCAAAGCCCCAGAGCAGGATGAGATGGAAAAGAGAATGAGAAGCCTCGAGCAGAGCTTAAAAAATATGCAAGGCTTGAGAGGGAAAAAGAGTGTCTCCTATAAAGACCTATATATGTTCCCGGATGTACACTTGCCGTCAGGGTTCAAAACACCAAAATTTGAGAAGTATAACGGGCACGGTGACCCCATTTCTCATGAAGAAGTATTACAATCAGTTACGGGGAACCGGTGGCAAAGAAGAATTGTTGATGGCATATTTCGGAGAAAGCCTAATCGGCATTGCTTCAGAGTGGTATATGGATTAAGATGTCTCGCGTTGGCATATATGGGACGATCTAGCCAGAGACTTCATTCGACAATTTCAATACAACATAAACATTGTGCCAGACAGGAACTCCTTGGCGAATCTAAAAAAGAAACCCTCAGAAAGTTTTCGAGAATATGCAATTAAGTGGTGAGAACAAGCGTCAAGAGTAAAGCCTCCAATGGATGAGGTAGAGATGGTCACTATTTTCCTGCAGGCCCAGGAAGCAGACTACTTTCAGAATATGATGTTCGCCATGGGTAAGCCTTTCGCAGAGGCAATAAAAATCGGAGATAGTAGAGAATGGGCTAAAAACGAGCAGAATCTTAAGCCAGTCGGCCATAAGAGCAACCTACCAAGCTATCCAAGACGGTTCTGGAGGAATGGCCAAGGACAAAAAGAAAGAAGAAACGGTTATGGCAGCATTGGGAGGAAGAAGATACCGGGCTCTTAGACCGGTGTTCTCTGAAAGAACCCTTCAACACTACTACCCTCATACAGATATGGCTTACGCTCCCCTACCTTATGCGGTCATGAATACGCAACCTTTCGACCGACCGCAACCACAAGCTAACCAAAATCCACCTCCATTCCAAAGAAACCAACCTTCTTACCAGAACCAATATAATCCCCGACCACCACAAAATAACTTCCGCCCTCGGGAACCACCCAGATGAACAAATTTCACGCCGATTGGTGAACCCTACTCCAGTTTGTTCCCGAAGCTCATTCAGATGAATCTGCTGCAGCCTATTCCCCAAAACAGGCAGAACCTGAAATTTCCTGTTTATCAACGAGGTGTCCTCTATGCCTATCATTCAGGAGCTGAAGGGCATAGTACTGACAACTGCTGGACATTGAAGAAAGTTGTGGAAGGTTTGATCGAACAAGGGAAAATAGTATTGCGGGATGAAGAAGCCTCGAATGTGACCAATAATCCGTTGCCCTCTCACAACAACGGGCCGGTAATAGGTATGATTTGTGAAGACCGGGAATTTGATCCAACCCTGAAAGCCATAATTGTTATTGTCGATGCAGAAAAGAAGCCAAAGGCAGCCCCAAAGCAGGAAAAAAGGGAGAAGAAGAATAAAATTGTCAAAACTGAGACTGAGAAGAAAACTGAGACTAGATCAGAGCCGGTGCCTCCTAAACACGGGGTTCTTTATGTTCCGCGAGGTCACCAAGAGAAACCACTGGTTTTGAGCGCTCCAAAGAAGTTTGAATTGAAAAAAGGGGACACAAATGTATGTGCCGAAAGGAGCTTATGTGGTACGGGGTACAATTAAACCGCCTCGGCTGAGTGAGCCAGTGGTTATTGGACGCGTGCCACAGAAGCCAATGACAGACCCCTCTGCAGTGGCATGGAACTACCAGCAAATAGTGGTTACATACAAGGGCAAGGAAATTTTGGGAGAAATTCTAGGAAAAGCCTCTGTTGAAAAGTATTCAAATGTACAAGAGGTGAACGATGCTACACGAAGGTGCTTTCCGCCTAAGAAGCAAATGAGTGCTGAGGAAGCAGAAGCTTTCTTCCAGAAAATGAAGATGTCGGATTATGAAACAGTGGAGCAATTGAGGAAATATCCTGAGAAAGTGTCACTGTTGTCATTGGTGACAAAATCCGCCGAACATCAGAAGATCCTTATGAAAGCCTTGAATAAGGCATATGTGCCAGTTGAAATGTCAGTCGAAAAACTTGAAAGAATGGAGAAAGATTTTGTGCCGTCAACCAACTCTCTTTCAGTAAAATTGATTTGCCTCTAGAGGGAGCTACCCACAACAAAGCCTTGCACCTGACTGTCAGATGTGAGGGTTACTACGTCAAGCGAGTCATAGTGGATGGAGGCTCGGGGGTTGACATCTGCCCACTCTCCACATTGCAAAGGATGGAGATCGTGAAGGGTAGGATTTGTCCGAATAATGTTTGTGTGAGAGCTTTTGATAGTTCTAAGAGGGATACCATCGGTGAGATTGATTTGGTATTGACCATAGGCCCAGTGGATTTTGAGGTAACCTTCCGGGTGTTGGATATGGATACATCTTACAATTTTCTTATAGGAAGGCCTTGGATCCATGCTGCAGGAGATGTGCCCTCCACCCTCCACCAGATGGTGAAATTTGAGTATGAAGAACAGGAGATCGTGGTCCACGGAGAAGATGAGCAGCCCATTTATCGTGACCTATCTATCCCATGCTTGGAGGTGAGGGAAGGAAGCGAGCAAATCGTTTATCAAGTCTTCGAAGTTGTGGTGGCTGACCAGTATGAGGAAGGACACCCGTGCCCCCAGCCTTTCCTATCTAATGCTTTAATCATGGTGGCCAAAGAAATTATTAGACACGGTTTCAAACTAGGAAAAGGGTTGGGAAAAGCTTTGCAAGGAATATCCGAGTCGGTAACTCTACCCACAACAGAAAAGTATTTCGGGATAGGTTTCCACCCTACCCCAGATGATGAGAAATGGGTCGAGGAAAGGGAGAGGAAGGATGGGTTCTGCCACAACCATTGCCACATCTCTATGATACTTTTGTCAAGCCTAAGTATGGCGAAGAAGAAGATGATGAGGTGTTCACGGCTGAGGAAATCGAAGATATCTATGGAGCTATGAGGCAAATGCTTTATGAAACCAACATGGTTCATCCAAGGGAAGGTACTAGCACCACTGAGGTGCTATACATGGGACCAGATGCTAAACTCCAAAATTGGAAGGCTACGCCATTCCTGATCAGGCGGGAGTTTTAGTAGACTAGCCCTGTCAACTTTTCTGCATCGCGAGTTATTTCAGGTTGTAACTCGAATGTTTCTTTTAGCTTCTTGTCTTTTAAATTCTCGAATGTGAACCCTATTATCTTCAAAATTCCAAGAAATGAAATTAATATCTCATCGTTTATTTTTCTTTATTCTTTCTGATTTTGCTATTTTTTCTCCTTTATTTCTTCTCGTTAGCTCTAATAATGCAGCTTTAAATAACATGACATTCTTGCGGACTTCATGCCTAGATCCCAAAACGCTGTCAGATTTCGAAATCATGAATCAAGAGTCGAAATGCAAAGAAGGTAACCATGAGGAAATAAAATAAATAATTGGAACAATTGAAGGAAAATTGGTTCGCGGGTTGGAAAGGTCCATACATTACAACAAAAGAGTATGTTGTACTCAGGGCACATTCGGGCAATTGTACCAACAAAGAATGGCCCGCGCTTACCACAAAAAGGTGCGTCTTAGAAATTTTGAAGGGGGACAGCTCGTGCTCAGACGCATTCTCCCTCATCACCAGGAAGCAAAAGGAAAGTTTGCTCCTAATTGGAAAGGTCTATACATAATCCGGAAGATATTGAGACATTGAAGGAGATAACCCTAAAACAGCAGTCAATGGAGATACAGTCAAAATGTATTATGTCTATGCCTCCTGTTTTGATGGCTTTTGTGTAATTGTGATGACGAAGGCTTCTTTCCCGCTACCCCAAACACTATCAATCCTTCGTAAACCCTTTGAGACGGTTCTGTTTCTTTGGCTACCCTCTTTGGAACCCTAGAGTACAAAAAGAAAAAGAAAGGAAAAAAGAAAAGGAAAAAGAAAAGAAAAAAAAATAGAACAAAGAAAAGAAGAAAAACAAAAATAGAAAAAAGAAAAAGAAAATGAAAAGAAAAAGAAAAAAGAAAAAGGAAAAGAAAAGAAAAAGAAAAAAAGAAAAACAAAATAAAATTATTTTCCTGAACTACGTTTGACTTGATTCCGAAAGGATACATAGGCATCCTCTCGCTGAGGTTCTGTCACACCAAAACAAAAATCCCGTTCTCCCCAAAAATTGAAACTGGGTCAGATGATATAATGGTTTGGCCATGAATCCGCCGAAATTGTTCTAAAGTTGTAGTTCCGCCCAAAATCCTTTTTTACCCTAAAGACCTTGTCCAAGTCCTTCCGACCAATTGGCAAAGGCAGGGAAGTGGAAAACGTCATTGCTGGAATCTGATACAATTCAAAATGAGAGAAATAAAATGAGAGAGTCTTATTGGTGAAAACCTCCGGGCACCATAAGGCGATGGTGAGTAGAGAAAATGAAAATGAGAGAGTCTGATTAGTAAAAACTCGCAAAGAGCATTATCGGGCGATGATGAGAAGAGAAATGAGAGAGTTCGATTGGCGAAAACCCGCAAAGGGCGCTGTCGGCCAAAAAGAAGACATCTCATCACTAAAAGAGTCCTGGCAAGGTTCCCTGGTTATGAAATGTGGATCAATGGTTTCACAAGAAGCTGGAAAGTTTGTGTGGGTCGGGCGTCCAGTCCAAGAAGAATGTCATGTTCATTTGAAGCCAGCATGCACCCCAGATAAGTCCTTTTCCTCGAAAGGGATGCTTCTCTTTAAACTTATATGCTTGCCTTTGCATACTCTTTCTTTGAATCCCTATTGGTTTAACTCTGATTTCGGAATTATTACAAAGAGAAGGTGGTAGGATTGGTTTCACAAGGCTCCGCCTAGCAAGAGCCGAAGAAAATACCCAACCTCAGCCGGTGTGTTAGTCCAATCCTGATTAACCATGGTGGTTGATGCTTTCGAAGCAAAGACATTGGAAAAAAAAAATCAAAGGCAAGGGCAGAATAAAGTGAAAAGGCCAGAGCCCACACGGGCGAGTCATAATGAAACCTTGAGAGTTGAACCTGGTCGGTTTGAAAAGAGATTCACCCTCAAGGCCAACAAGAAGCAAACTTCTCAACGGAAATGGGGCCGGGATCAAGCGATTAGGATGATCAAGGCCACAAAACCAACCATCGTTTCAAACTAACAAATTTTTCTTTGCCTGAAAATAGGTCTTATTCAGAGCAACCGTGCAAGAAGCAGGTGCAACCTAAAAATAAATGAAATGCGCAAGCGCTGAAACCACTTTGCAGCACGAAAACGACCAAAAAGGAAGTTTCGCTGAAATTCTTTTATGCGTTTTGCTAAATAAAAAAGAAAACTTATAAAAAAGAAAAAAAGAAGGAGAAAAGAAATAAAAATAAAAACCCAAAAAAAAAATCACGGTAGCAAGGAGCTTTTTCTTTCCAAATCCTGGCCAAAAAACTGAGGATCTCCCTGGCATAACCCAAGGAGCTTTTTCTTTCAAAATCCCGGCCAAAAACCGAGGATCTTCCTGGCATAAACCCAATGAGCTTTTTCTTTCCAAATCCCGGCCAAAAAACTGAGGATCTCCCTGGCATAACCCAAGGAGCTTTTTCTTTCTAAATCCCGGCCAAAAAATCGAGGATCTCCCTGACATAACCCTAGGAGATTTTTCTTTCCAAATCCCGGCCAAAAAACCAAGGATCTCCCTGGCATAATCCAAGGAGCTTTTTTCTTCCAAAATCCCGGCCAAAAAATCGAGGACCTCCCTGGCATAACCCAAGGAGCTTTTTTCTTTCCAAATCCCGGCCAAAAATCGAGGATCTTCCTAGCAAAACCCTAGGAGCTTTTTCTTTCCAAATCCCGGCTAAAAAAATCGAGGATCTCCCTAGCATAACCCAAGGAGCTTTTTCTTTCCAAATCCCATCCAAAAAATCGAGGATCTCCCTGGCATAACCCAAGGAGCTTTTTCTTTCCAAATCTCAGCCAAAAAACCGAGGATCTCCCTGGCATAACCCAAGGAGCATTTTCTTTCCAAATCCCGGCTAAAACCGAGGATCTCCCTGGCATAACCCAAGGAACCTTTTTTTTTTCGTCCCGGCATAACCCGAGACCCTTTTTTCTTTTTCTGGCATAAGCTGGTCATTTTCCAGTATAACCCGGGTTCATTAACAAGAATACACAATCTTAATTTGACTGTTTAGATATGTGTCACAACTAACTCACGAAATTTTTCTAGTGAAAACTGGGGCAGAAAATTTTGTTTGTTTGTTTGTTTTGATATCTTAAGTAGGTTGACCTCAAAACATAGGGTGCGAGATGACCAATGGGATGGGTTTCAATCCAGAATCAAGAAAATAAGAAAAGAACAAAAAGAAATGAACTCAAAAGTGAAGCAAGCAAGGGTGCGGATTGCTCAAAATCTGATTAAAGTCACAAGCTCCGCTGATCCTATTTTGACCCAATGCTGCATGAAGAAGTAAACATCTACAACTTGTGAGCATCAAGATTCAGATCGAAGTCCACAGCAAAATCAGCTAAGATTCAAGATCAAGTTTCAAGAGAATTATAGATAGGAATCTTGTAACTCATAGTTAATAAGCATAGCTAGCTTAGCTTTGATTTTCCTTTTGGTGTAATAAGGAAGTCAACAAGCAGTAGCAGCAGCAACAGCAGTGAAATTCACAACCCCTGGTAGTCCCAACTACCAAAACCTTCCAGAACTACACTGACCTGATTCCTTTATAACCAAGGATATGTAGACAACCTTTGAAGCAGGGTTCGGTCAAACTGTTTTTCAAAATTCTTCTCATGGAGTGCCGAGTAGGAAAAAATCCTTTATGGTGCTCATTTATCTTTGCCCGAAAACCCTTCGTGTCTTCGAGCAAAGAGGGGCAGCTGTGAGCACGTGATTTTTGCCACGCTTAAACTACTCCTACAAAATTCCTTAGAATTAGGATTTTTCTTTATTATTTGAATTTTTAGGAATTAATTACATGACTCTATGTTTTATTTGTATTTTTGTGTGCATTTTACTTGATATAATTCCAAAAATACAAAAATAGTATGCATTTTAATATTACAAAAATAAGAAAAAATAACAAAAAGAGTCATTTAACATTTTTGTTTAATTTTTCTTTTAAATTGGGATTTAGTTAGTTTGTGAAAATTAAGTAGTTTAATTTCAATAGTTTTAATTTTGTTTTTAACAACAAAACAAAATCAAAAGAAAATAAAATAAAATTGGTTTAAGCTTAAATAAAATTTTAGTTCAATCTAGGTTTTTTAATAGTTTTAATTTTATTTTTTAACATAAAACAAAAATCAAGAGAAATAGAAATAAAATTGGTTTGAGCTTAAAGAAAACCAGGCCACCTCATATTTGGGCCAGTATCCAAATAATCCCAGCCCAAAATCCTTCAAACCCGTCTGATAGTCCAGCCCAATACCCTTTACCCGGTCCAGCCCCCCTTTGTAACAAAACGACGCCGTTTTAGCATCAATTAATCTTGACCGTCCATTTCTCATCATCCAATGGTCCTCATTCGTTCAAAGCCTTTTAATAAAAATGTCTGAAAATTTTTCATTAACCCTAGACCACTCTTTCTTCCTCGTACCACCTCCCCCGCCTTCTCCGCCACCCTCCGCCCTAAGCCGCCGGCCGGAAATCGCCTCCGCCGGTGGCCGGCATCCAATGACGCCCAAAATTACCCCAACTCTTCTCCTCGCTCTTCTCTTCCCAAATCCACCCACAGCTTGCTTCAAATCCTAACCAAACACCCTAAATCTTCTAAACTCTAGGCGGCGCCAACACCGTGCATGGCGGCGCCACCACCAAACCACTCCAGATTTACATCACAAAACCTCCCTCACCTCCTCATAACAAATCCCTAGTTATATTCCTTCAAATCCCCCTCGAACTGTTCGAATTTTTAATCAAAGAATCAGGCCCTAATGTCACAAAACCAAATTCAACATGCTTGTGAGGATTTTAGACTGGAATAGACCCTAGTGTTGTGTTTTCACTTGAAAACACAAGGTTAAGGTCTAATCCGGTCAAAATTCAAAGGATTTATTCACTATCTTTCATGCCGCTTTAGGTATTTCCTGTTATCCCCTCTTTACTTTTCTTTCACCCGTATTCTTTTTGTCATTTGTTTCATCTTGATTTTCTTTTTCCAATAGTTAATTTGGAATTAATTTTGTCCTGATTTTTTGTTTTTTAGGATTTTATTCCATGTTGATTGAGTCTAGTATTCCTGCCTGCATTTTTTATTCTTAGATTTTATTTTAGTTTTGATTCCTTATTCTTTTCTGTTAACTCTATGAAATTTCTTTTGTTATTAATTTCTCTTTGTTTTTGGCCTGACTGATAATAGAGATGATTCTGTGCTAGTTTGTGTTTAATTGCTTAGTTTAATATTTTGATTGTTAATTTTGATTGATTGATAGTTTGGTAAAGAATGAACTAGGATTAATTTGCAGTCTTATAATTCAATTCCATAGTTTTGAACCTGGTTGGATATAGCTGAATAACCTAGTCCTGGATTAACCATAGTTAAATGTAACTAAGGTAAAAGGGGCTGGGGGCTATAGTTTAATACTAGGATTAGTAATTTTATGGGTGATCAGGGGTAGTTTGGGCATCTAAAATGGGTCAATATGTTAAAGGCTCAGTAATTTCAGAATAGAAGTGAGGGTAGTATAGGTATTCCATAGGTAGAAAACAAAGCTAAAACACCATATGTCCTTCTAGAAGGGGGCCTTAGTGTAAGTTTCTGCATTTTTAATGCAGTAACTTGGGCAACAAGCCACAAAGTTAGGGATTAATAACTAAATTCTCAAATAAAAAGAGGGGGAAAATGAGTGAAAACTTCCAGAACCTTCTGCCCCTTTTTTCTGCCTATAAAAGTCATGTCTAGTGCCTTGGATTACAAGTTTATACCCTTTGAAAAATTCCCAAAGTGTTCAGCCCCAAATTTCTCTCCCAGAGCAATTTTTAGTAAGTTTAGAACCTAGAATTTGAAATTCAAACCAAAATCTAGATCTAACAAACAAAAAAACAACAGAAAAATCCAAAAATACTTCTCTATTGAAACTTCCTAGATCAATCTCGAAGTTTTAGCTCTTAATTCAAGTTCCTAGTATAAAATTAGTTTGAGAATCCTTGGTGTTTCTGATTGCTGAAGCTTTGGACGTAGCCTAAGTTCAATTTCAAGTCTATTTGAGCCTATTTGGTTATTTTGTGGGTGCTATTCTCTTGTCGTTCAGTTCTGGGTGTTGTGGTGCTATTTTGGGTTTAAAAATTGGCTCTATTTGCTGTTGATATGAGCTGCTGATTGCTGCTGTTTGTCATTACTGATCACCTCTTCTCTTATTTTGTTTCATTATCCAGGTACAAGCTCTAAACCATGGTGATGTATATTTGATTTGAGAAGTGAAATGAAAATCCTATTACTCTTGGCTTGATGTTTATGTTAGCTTAGTTTAATTCCAGTTTTAGCAGTTAAATGTTGTAATTGAACTGGACTATACAGACTTTCTGATTTGAGGTAGCAATAGTCATATTAGCTATGCATTGATATTATAATTCATAGTTTGTTTGTTGGTGACTTTTAATTTCAGAAGTCATTATAGTGCATTAGGATTAACAACATAAGCGTTAATAAACAGTGTCTCACGTGTTATAGGGACTGCTTCATCACTTCAGGAACGTTTCATGTGTTAATAAACAGTTGAATATAACTCTGTGATTAAATGATAGTAGAAGTAGTATTATAATTAGGGCAAACAATTATAGTCAGCTTTTGAGATCAAATACTCAACATTCCAGCACATCAAATAAGTTCCAAGTGTAATTACATTAACCAACTATCAAAGCCTCTAAATGTTTGTATCATGTTCATATTATGTATCAAATTTAGAATTAATCAGTAATGATATTGAATTTGGAGTTCCCCTCTCTCTGTTAGTCTGATCTATGAATTGAATGGCTTGGAATCGTGTAGTAGATTGTTTGGGCTCGTTGACAGGCCCAGGGCGCACAGCCCAAGCCATTTGGGACCCCAATATGAATGATAATTTCCCATTTGGGCTTGCATTGAAGCCAAGGCTAGTATCAGTCCGCAAAACAAACTGATGCCATCCTTATTTGTTGGGCCAAGTTCAAAAATCCAAGGTCAATGGCCCAAAAAATGCCGAAATCAAAAATCCTTTAAATTATATTAAGAATATGGGGATTGATTTGCAAATATAAATTTAGATTCTCGAGTTAAGTAGCGGGTTCAAATTAGGAGGGTTTCCCTTTTTTGTTTGAATTCGGACTTGAACTCGAGACCCGAATTTATAAATGTAAATTAATTAGGCCCTTTTAGAGACAAAAAAAATAAATAGAAAATCGTAGTTTTCTTTAGTTTGGCCTTTAAATAACAAAGTGAGATGAGCCTCACCGAACAAAATGCATAAATTGTGGGGCCCTTATTAAATACTTAATTAAAAATACTTAGAATTCGGGGCATGCCGTTTAGCGAATTTCACGGCCATCCGCAAAGATAATATCCAGTTAGTCACTTTAGGCGCGCTTTTAATAATTTTACCTTCTTAAACACGGGTGTGCATTTCATGCAACCTAAATTCAAATTCAAAAACGTTGAATAAGAATATATCGAGGATCCGGGTGCATTTCATGTGATATGGTCCAAAAATACATTTTTAAACGACGTTCACTTTCTTTAAAAAGTTAACTAAAAGCGGTAAATAATCTTAAAATTGCATTATAGGTTGAAACATATATAAAAATCAGATTTTAGCCATTTATAATAATTTAAGCGACCGTGCTAGAACCACGAGATCCGGGGATGCCTAACACCTTCCCTCGGGTCAACAGAATTCCTTATTCAGAATTTCTGGTTCGCAGACTTCAATTGGGAAGTCGACAATTTTCCTCGATTTTGGATTTAAGTTAAACCGGTGACTTAGGACACCAAAAGTCAATCCTATCCCAAGTGGTTACTCTAAACATAAATAAATAATCCCATTTCGAATAATGTCACTTTAAATGGAAAAACTCCCTTATACAACTATCCTTCGGGATAGGTGTGTAAAAAAGGAGGTGTGACCGTCCTAATTAAATAGTTAGAAGAATCAAACCATGGAAACGTATTTGTGAGTGAATTCCCCAAATCGTTATTCAACTTAATGACTTTACCTAGGTATTTTTTTTCCGTTTTAGGACAAAAAGTCAGTAAACTTTTCATTCGTTTCTTCAAATGCTATACACCACCATAAAATCCATTTTTTATCTACCATCCTCAAATTTTATTTAATTATCCCTCAATGCCATTACTTGAGTACTTTTTTGGCCTACCCTTTTTATTATTTTCATTTTGAAGTCATCCATATTATTCAAGTAAGAATGAATCATATATGAGAATAATTCATTAAGAAATCGAGATAATTATGGTTTTAACAAAAATTTAAAACTTTTAAACAGAATTTTCCTCCTATTTTCCTTCTACAAATTTTTAAAAATATGATCTTAAAATTATTGAATATATATATATATCACACTAGAGGAGGAAAGGCCTGTATACAGGTCCAACATTATAATTTTATTAAAATTATTATTTATTATATTTAGTTAATTAACTTTTGAGATTTAACAAGCTATATTTTTTAAAATTACATTTGAATATAAAAATATTTAGTTTGAAATCGTCTTCAAATAGTATGGATAGATGAAAATTATTTAATTTTTATTTTCAAATTGCTTTAAGATAGTATGGGTAAATGTCACGACCCCAATCCCGGTCGTGATGGTGCCCAACATCAAATGCTAGGCAAGCCCGACCTTATAACACTCCCAACTCAGCCACACAACCCATTTTTCCAATTTATTGTATTAAATTATCAAATAATATAATTCTAAACAGTGATTAAAGACAGAAGTGGTACGGAAGTCACAACAACTGCCAATAAAACTCCCAAAAACCCGGGGTCATGATTCTAAAGCCTCTAAAATAACAAAATAATACATCCTCAGGAATACTGATGTTCTAAAATGCGGAAATAATAAAGGGATAGGAGAGGAGTCGGGTCCTGCGAACGTCAGGCAGCTACCTCGACAACTCCTGAGAAGCTCTGAAGCAGCAAATAACTCAACTATACTCCCGGAGCACCTGAATCTGCACACATGGTACAGGGAGTAAAGTGAGTACTTCCAACTCAGTGGTAATAAGAGTAAATAATAACT